>OOFC01033996.1:0-15881 GCA_900323345.1 Pseudochromis fuscus | reverse complement strand
ATCTGATCTGATCTGGTCTTGTCATTTCTTGTCTTGTCTGGTCTGGTCTGGTCTGGTCTTGTTTTCTCTGATATTATCTTATCTTATCTTATCTTATCTTATCTTATCTTATCTTATCTTATCTTATCTTATCTTATCTTATCTTATCTCAGCTGATCTGTATTTGTCTTGTCTGGTCTGGTCTGGTCTGGTCTGGTCTGGTCTTATCTGATCTTGTCTTGTCTTGTCTTGTCTGATCTTGTCTCATCTTATCCTCCAGTATCAGATCTCACAAGAGACAGATCCCAAAGTCAAAGCAGCAGAGTCCAAGATGTCCCTCATTTTAAGTTCCTAGTCAATCTCCAAGTAGACCAGTAGATCCTACATTTCCCATAATGCAACTCAAAAGTGCCTCCTTTTTTCAAACCAAACACCAGTTTGTGCTGCAAGCTTCTACTTATAAATAAATCTCCAGCCCTCACTGAGATGACCCTGATGACATCACCCAGATTATTTTTAAAAAAATGTTACAATAGTTTCCACCTGGAGTCACAGGAGGTGTAATATGAGTATTTTCACAGGCAGAGTAACACTCCTCTTGTTAAGTAAGCTGAACCCCACGTGTAAATTCAGTTCCCCTTTAAAGTTACTACATGTATCACTGATATGGTTTCAGATGGAGCAGGACGACTCCCTTCTTGTCCATTTCACAACCGTAAGTTTATGCTCACATTCTTTCCTGCGGCTAATACGTTACCTTGTTTATAAGATTATCCTCCCAGCAACTGTTAACGTAATGCATGAATTAGACCAGGGCGACAACTCTGAATAAATCTGGCCTGTCTGCGATTAACGCCATTACATACTTCAGGGTCTGTTAAAACAAACGGAGCGGTGATGTCAGGAGTCCGAGCCGGACCCGCTGAGGAGAAGCAGTCTCCACGCTCTTGGCCGATGGCTCCAGACAAGCACCTTGATGGCTGTAATTACTGTCATGTTCCAAAAGAGATGAGAGATACCAGAGGCCCAAATAAAACCTAAAACGGTTTTGATATGATGGATTTCTCCAACTTTGTTTAAAAATTCCTCGAGCTGTCTGTCCAGAGTCTCGAGGAGATGATGACTTGAGCACTGCTCGGGTCCCTCGGCGTATAAAAGCTTTATAATGTTTAAATCAAAAGATCCGAGACTCGCATGTGGCTACAATTGGCTGCCTGTTTGCTTCAGGAGTAAGTATGCAGACCGGGTTCAGTAAATGTCTGCTGTGTGTGTTTACATTCTGCCTAATGCACTCAGATGACACTGAATCTAAACATATTCACACAGAGACTCTCCACTGCTCGGCTTTACTGGCACATTACGAGTAGGTCTATCTTTATGAGTCCAGCTGTCTTCAGGCCCAAGCTTCTCACTGCTTAGCATTTAAACATAAGCAGTCACGCTCTAAGTCAACAAAGATTTGAATTATGTTGAGTTTTAAAAGGAGGAATTTTTATTGTTTGAGTATTCGGCAGTGGTGTAGGAAGTGTTCACAGTCTTTACTTATTTAAGGCAAAGTTGGAACAAGGAAACTCCTGAGCTTAGATATTAGTTATTATTAGGATCAAAAGTAAAAGCTCCCAGCGCGATATTTATTTATATTTTATTTTGTAGATAGCCAAAGTGAAGGAAATAGCAAGTATATTTCTGATGGTGTTAAGTAATCAAGCCGTGTTAGTTAGAATAACTTAACATCACATAATTTATGTTGCTAATCAACACCAATAGTAATAAGTCAGGAGGAGCCTCTACACTCGCTCATCACATATTCTGGATTAAACATGTGTCACTTGTAGTTTATAAGTATTTACTGACCATTAACAGCTGCTATAGCTTAATGTTACATGTGCTTAACAAAACCACATTAAACATAGCATTTCATTGGCCAAACTAGCCACGCCCCTAAATATTCCTGGTTTTAAAGACTAATATCCACTTAATGAGGAAAATATCTTTAGATCGATCACTAATAAGAAGAGATTACTTTAGCCAACGACACCATAATGCCACTCTGTCGTTGAAATGAACAAGTGTTTCAGTGTCCAGCATCTAGTGGCCATCGAGAGTATTGCACTATTTTGCACCATTTTTGAGCCCAGGTTGCCTCGTTCATTTTTTATGCACAGTTTATGGTTTTTAATGTTAGCACAGAGCCTGCCGACAATAATTATGTGATTACTCCCTCAACCAGAAGAGGAAGACAGAAGGTAAACACTCGGCTTGACTGTGAAATACAAAGATTAACCTGGTGTTTTGTGAAGGTTTTAATGTAACCGATGTTCATTTATTAGAAAAAGTCCTGCACTCTGGGTTTAAAAATACAGTCACTGAGCAGAATTTCACAGCATTATATAAAACATCATGTTGCAATAGATCAAAGTGAGGCTAATTTTAAGCATTTTATAAGTCGCTGCTAATCTCTCATGATATACTGTCATATATGTGGTGATTATATTTTGCATAAATTTGCGATTAACTTTGAAATAGCAATCCTGTGCACAATCCATCTCTAAAAAAGTGATCACATTAGTGTAACGTAACGTACATAAGCTGATAATGTTTTGTTGTAAGTACCTCAGAGTCAGGGACTTTCTATAACTGATTTTTATTCTTATATTTTTGTTGTTTTTTATGTTTCTGCACATCTCATTACCTCTCCTGTGATCCCATACAGCTCTACACTTATTAACCGTTGGGTTGTGTTCTGATGGACTCCAGTTAAGTAAATGCGTCACAGCGGGAGCTGCCACATCCTCGCCGTGAGCATGCCAGAAAACTTCAAAATGAATGACTCCAGCGATCACTTGAGGTTTCACAGGCCGTTGCTCGCTCCCTCCGTGCTCCAGGACTTAACACACCGGGGAGATAAAAATCTAATTTTTGTAAATGGGATTACGGCACATACAATAACAAGAAGGGGAATGAATGGGCTTACTGTATTAAACAAAAGATGTACCTGATAGTCCCTGTGTGGTTTCTGCTCAACATATTTGTATAAATGGTGGACAGCATGAAGACGCCTTGAATCCAGATCCATTTAACTCTGAAGGAGAATTGGTCGTATGTGGGCCAAGCTGCTGCTTAAAATTGTCAAAATAAATGTCTCTATTTTGAGACATGAGCGCCCACAATGGGTGAAACATTTTGAGTGAAATACAGTTTTTACTGGCGTGCAGCGCACAGCTTCGCACACATATCGATAGTTAACCACTCAACTTTAATGCGTGCATCAAATATCTGCCTCGATCAAATTTATTTTTACTTTGACAAGCTCATATATTGTGTGCCTGGCTTCACTCCTGAACTGCAAAAGGGCAAAAATATCCCTCGCAGCCTTGAAACGCCTCCAAGCATCGTGAATCAGAAAGAACCAAAAGCACTTAAATTTGTTGAAATATGTTGTATTTTTAGGTGTTTTTTTCATTCAGCTGTCCTTTACTGTCCTTTTCTTGCAAAAATAAAATCATCTGCTTCCCTAAGTCTGACCTTAAATAAAACATGCAGCAAACAGAGCCCGTGGATCTGCTTTTAACAGCCTCCCCGACCTTGCTGTTAAACCCTTGGTGTCTGCGTTATATTGAGTTGAGAGGGTAATACTCTATATGCCTGCTCTGCTTAAGATGAAGGGCAAAGGGTGAAATGAGTTGCCAGTTCTCACCACAGCTTCCTCTCTTCAGTAGATGCTGCAATAACACAAAGCAGCCAAAAACAAGATGAGACTAAAAGGAGGGATAAGAGGGACTTTCAGCTTGTCTCCATCTCTTAAAGTCAAATGTCACCAAAGCGTTTCAGGATGTCATTACATGTGTCTGCTGGATTGTGAGTGACAAGCATAATCTCCTGGTCGGATAAGCCGATGGGCAGACAATGAGCAGGACTGAGTTAGAGAGAAGAGACCCATCAGCCCTTCCTAAACCACTGGTATGATTTACAGAGGAGGGTCGGTCGCCTGCGTAAAATTAATAATAGGAAATGCGAGGGTAGTCCAGCGACTTGTCCAAGATATACTTTCCCTGGCTCTCTAGACCCCTGGAAAACCTGGGTGGCCTGCAGCCGGGCTTCCTCTGGTTTCTGATGTTAATGTCATTGCTTTCGCTGGTATGACAGGAGCTTCACCACAAGTGTGGTTTGGGTCAGACAAAAGGGACAAGCTGTGATAGCAGGATACAGCTCCCCGGTTTTTTTTTTTTCTGTTTCAAAAAAGGGAATAAATTCACTGTACATTTATCTGAGTATTTTTGTCCCACGGTGAAGCCTGTTGCCACAGAGAGGGAAAGAATGAAGAGGAGGATGAAATTTTTCAAATCTGATTGTTTTTAAGTACTTCACTTTTCCAGAAATCAGAAACCACACGGTGCATTATGGTCAGTGGATGTTTTGAATTACTTCAACTACTTAATGGTTCCTCCTTACCCAGCCCACAGAATTGTTTCATAGTGGTTTTTAAAACTTTGCTTAAGTCATTGAGTTGGATGTTGAGTAATCTGCTTTCTAAACCTACCCTTCGCATTGAAGGTGTTCACTTCCTTTGAAAGTGCCACTGTTGCTTAACATTGAGGCTGCACATGTGACCTGGCTTTAAGAGAAGAAAACACATTAAATTATAAGGTCAAATCTATCTGCTAAATTTAAAATACTTTTTGGGCTTTTATTAAAAAAAATGTTTTTAATGGTTTGAACTAAGAGGTCAAACTCAACCCAAAGAGGGATGTTTGATTTTCACTGAAATGACACATGAAACTCACATATATTTAACAAGCGTCATAAATAAGTTTAAATTAAGTTCAGTCTATTTTTGCACTGGTTACAAAAAGTGCAGCATGTCCTTAAAACCCAGGCTGCCAAAGTAAGTGAGAACAGCCCTGCTGGTGTTGGTCTTTGTGTTACCCCGACTCAAGTTGGCACCGTTTTGAGAATCCCCTGTTTTCTGAAATAACAGAGGATCTAAGGACCATTACTCTATATACAAAGTATTGTAAAGAGGTAAGTGGAGGCCGGTGGAACATTTTGTAAATCTTGTGTCACCAAAACCGCCGCAAGCAGGATGAATGCGTTCGCTTCGCCAACAGGATATCCCCTCAGACGAGCTCAGTGCGTCGGTGATGAGGATAACAGAGGGGGCATTATTTTTGCTCAACAGCTCGGGAAGGTGATAAAGGGCTCCCAGATTCTCCCACAGGGGTGCAGCCGTACACACACACATCCATTCAAGTTGACGCAACATTTCATCTCCCCAACTACAAGAGGGCTCTCTGGCTTGAAGCCCCCAACACAGAGCCACAGCCAGCCCGACTGCAGGGGTAAGAGGAAAAGATTTCCAAACACACAGCTGCCTAGGCACATCCCATATCCTAATAAAAATGTCTTCATATTATATTTGGAAAATATGTAGTTGGAGAGTTTTTGAGTACTGGATACTGAAGTGACCTAGAATAGTGCAATGCTGATGAATAACATATATAAAATGATGTAGAATATGTACAGTGTATGTTTCTCATACACTGTTGTGTTGTTTTATTGAAGTCCAGTTTTCCTCCTTAAATTCTCATGTCCATCAGAGCTTAATTTAAAGTGAAATAACCTATGTCACAATGTGTTACATTACACAACTGCGCCATATTGTTACTATGTCCTGTTTATAGTGAATCAAGTGCACTTTTATAGAGAATAAGGGTGTAAAAATTGAAGCAATCAAGCAAATTATCAAGAGTGTAATATGTATTTTTCCCTATGTGGAGAGAGCATGTTGTTGTTTTATCTGAAACAATTATAAATAATTTAATGAGAGTGCAACACAATAACACACAATTTTTCGAACTTAACTGTAAAATTGGCATGACGAAAAAATAGTTTTAAAATTTCAAGTAATATTTGAAGCGATTAGGTAATCAGGTAATTGATGAAGAGATTAATTACATTTATTAACTGATTGAGGTAGTAAATAAGCTAATTTGCCTGCTTCTGGGAGCGGTGCTATTGACATTACCGTAATGACACCATTTTCACCGTAAAGTACAACGTCTCAGCTCTCAGAAACCATTGGAATTTTTGCGATTGCGTAAACCATGACGTAGTTACGGTAATCCAAAAACGCATGTGTAGACCTATTACCGACAACAGGCACGGAATTAAAGGATTAAACACCTTTAAAATTATCCATTAAACCGGCAGTATGTGTTAAGAGCCGGCGCTACGCTTGGAGGTAAAGGGTTAACTGTCTGGCCAAACTATCTGTATAATTTCCGAGTTGATTTAGCAACAGTGCTAACGCTAAACTGGAATCTTTCCAGGTAACTGCCGTAGCCAGGACGTCCTCAGCCGTTGCCTAGAAGCTGTTCCTTAGCAACAACCATTTCCAACCAGGAAGTACTGAAACTTGACTACTGGCAGGTAAGTGACCCGCTTTTTGTTTAAATTAAGTAAAGCCAAAGATGCATCCGTCTTTGTTGCATGCAAATTTGGTTACTGTTGAATTTGTAATATTGATTTATATTGTGTTATTTTTACATTTGTTAATTGTGTGCACACCGTGGGTTTAAAGGAACATTTCAGGCATTTGTGTGCAGTGACATTTGAGTTAACTAGAAAAAAAGCCTCCATTTTTATTTAATTTTGTCACATTATTGAGTAATTAGTCATAAATGTGATGTTTTTGTAACAAGTGCAAGACTTTTTGTTGTTGTTGATGAGACGGTTAGTAAAACTCAAAGCCTGTAGGCTGTTTTTTAACTGCTGTTGCTAACTCAATGTTCAGAGTAGTGAAAAGAAATAGTCAAAAGCATTTTAGATAGATACTATTATTGGGTTTGTAGTAAACAAACTGTGGAGGCTGTTCAGGAGGCCAGTGTAAGCATGATCTGCGTCATCCTCCAGTGTCAGTGTGGGCTGTGAAAGTTTCAAAATGTCTAAGTACCGGTGACAACAAGACAAACTCTATTGTCTCCTGTGCTTGGTGATTAAAATGAATGATTCCTGTTATGACTAGAAGACCCGTTTTACTTCCGCTCTCTCCACTAACAACTTTCATAGTGAGGCACAGTTCCCCGTCTCAATCAGTGTTGGGTGAATACAGATGTACAGTACCCAAACTTCCCTGTATTTTTTTCATTATTTTTGGCTTGTGGTTGAATAAATGCTATGTCAAGTAAGTCACTGACAATAGGCTTCTGGAGTGGGTGTGGGTTTCATTTTTCTTAGCAAAATGGCAGTGGAAATAAAAAGTGTAAAAAATTATAGAATTATAAAATCTTAGGATTTTTTTGAGGTGACAAATTGCAGCATCATTTTTTATGTACTGGCCAATTTGTGTATTTTTTTCTTTAATTTTGTCTATTGTTAATTATTTAATCAAGCAACTAACTATGGTTCTTACATGCTAATATACGTTTAACATTTAGTCTGATCTGTAGTAGAGTTACATGAGCAATTTATCTGCTTTGAACTTTGGATTAAAAATAGGTTTTGCTGTTTTGAAATCCAGTTCATTCAGAAACGTGTCTTTCCAACTGTCTGCATCCATGAGTGTCAAACCTCTGCAAGAGGACAGCACCATTTGCTTGCATGTGTCAGGTAGGGTTTCATTTCTTTGGAGTATCAGTCAGTCATCAGTGCAGACCCAGCTCAGGTCTCAGTTCTTCTTCAGAGGCCTTCAGGCTTGATCTGTGCGTGACCTGCAGTTTTCACAACCCAACATCCATCCACTGTAATTATGACTTCTGGTTTTCTCCATGAATGAGGCAACTATAGCTAATGTTGCTTAAAAGTTGAGCTGTCTTTTGGGCATTAGGCTAATAGCTAATTACTCATCAGCTCTTTCAGTATTCATAGACTGTATACAAAAATAGATGAAGCAACCGGGTCTCAAAAATGAGGCCAATGTGAGTGCACAAAGGTGTAATACGCCCCAACGGCCACTAGATGCTGGCTCCAAAAAACTCAACTCAAGCTGACTTCAATTCAAAGATCATTTTCAATCATGAAAAACTAATTTTTATTTATTTATTTTTTGAAATAAATTTCTCCCAAAAGTCATTCTGATGTCACTGGATAAAGCCAGCTCTTCTTCTCAGCGATGTGGTGGTCCATCTGGGAAAAAAATCATGACTAAGTAGATAATACAAGGAGATTTTGGGGCGTGGTTAGTTTGATCGACAGTCCCGGTCTCCAATTAGATCAGCTCTGATTTTGAGTCTCCTACACATTGGGCAGTGTACTCGGGTTCAAGGGTCAGACCCACCTTCTCATGCCTCCTTTTATATCCAAACATGGTCACTTCTGGCTCCAAACAACCAACATGGCAACGTTCAAATTCCAAACTCCTGGTTTCAAAATACAAAGCCACAAACCAACAGGTGATGATAGCTTCATCCAGTCTTTATGCAGTGTATATGAGTACTCTACAGCTATGTGTTATTCTCTCTTTAAGATCATACTTGGCTTCCACGGTACAACCAACTGTGTAGCTCTGCAGGCGCAGTTCATAACACTAAATCTCATCAGTGAACATTTAGACTGGTGCACTTTCTGCATTTTCAAAAGGCTTAACTGTAGCAGCTTCAGCACTGATTTACTAAAAGTTCAATAATGAGGCCTCTCCATCATTGCTGTAACTCCCATGACTTGTTGAAGGGAGCTGCTCTCAATTATAGCGAAGGTGGTAGAACATAACGCTTCTTTTATAGCTCTGAAATCATTTCACAGGCTCTGGTAGCGCTGGCATAATTTTAAAAAGCTTAGGTCTGAGGTAGCCCATTAAAAATGCTCATAAACATTAATTTTGCCAGTGGGATGTGAGATTGTATTACTCTCTTGGCAGAAACGTGTATGAAATATGTGGTTTTGCGCTGGCTAAAATAGTTCCCAACCCTAGCTTCCTTTGAAAAGTGTGTAATCTAGACTGTGAGTGTTTGTCAACTCGGTCTGAAGAAACTGGATGCAACCCAGTCACCATGTGCCTCGTCATGATGGTGATGGCGGTTGTGTCAACATGAAACTCTGCAAATCTGAGGGAGGTTACCCAGCCCGGGAAATGTGCTGAATGATTAGTGCAGCACATTTCATATATCCTAAAGCCAAAATAAAACAAATAAACGATCTGTGAAGAGGGTGGAAAGTTACCGAGACTTTTTCAGTACAATGATGGGTTTGAATATGGTTTTTAACCATTATTGTTTTAGATACTTTTTTTAAAAGGGAAATTCATAGTTAAAACTTGTCCCTCACTTTAATCTGAGACCTGCAGTTACTTGTGAAAACAGTTTTCCCTTAATCACAAAAAAGATTTTAACCGCAGGTCAGCCAACGACCACAGAAAAAGAAGAAAAGAACCACAACACTAACCATCTACTGTTTATGTTCACAGATAAAGGCACCTCTGAATCACTGGCCACATCACCAAATCATTCAGTAAGAATTTAAAATATCTTTTAAATAAATAAGTGTTGTGCACAGTAGTCAAATAGACTAGACTAGAAAGGATGTTCATTATTGTTTTACTTCATGTAGCTGCATCCATTAAAAACAGTTACAGAAAACTAGTGACAAAAACACATTCACTTTTAGTTCCACCTTCTACTGTAACTTCTAGTTGCACATGGGTTATGGCAGAACAAAATAAAAAAAAAAATCAAGATTACAATTCCCAAGGCACTTTAACATCACTAGGTTGTAATTCCCTGATTGTGCAAAACGTGGCAGAATACACTTTTAACTTCATCTTCCATCAGCTCAGACTTTACTTTACTCCCACTGAAGATTTCAGTTTGTCACAACAGTACAGGCTAAACAAGACAGACACACAGACTATAGATTAGGGCTGGACAATATCCCCAAAATGTTAGATCTCAGCTATTTCTGTGCTTTAGTGACAGTTCCACATTGAGCCAGGATAAACAGAGTTGAATATCTTCCTTAGATTTATGGGTAATTCAGTCCTAATTTTGGCAACAGTCAACTCTAATGTATCAAAATGAATTTGACAGTGATGTTTAAACACTGAAATGCGGTGTTTCAGCATTCCTTCTTAAAATACCCATCGTAATGTCAATTTCAGGTGCTGTGAGCATGTGGAGAGCGGGTCAGGATGATGTGAGGAGTCAGATATATGAGCAGTTCTGTGGTAAACGGGGCTTGGCTTCCTGGCACACACTAGGTACACCCTACTGATGCTCAGCCAGCAGCCTGACCCACACCGGGTCAAATTTATGGGTAGATATTTAGCTTGTCTCTGCCACTCTGTAGGGTAGAAAGAATAACATCAGCTTGGCCTTTTTTTTTTTTTTTTTTTTGCTTGTTGTGTTTCGAGCCCGCTGAAGTTTCCTCCCCTCAGAAGAACCAGGCTGGCTGCACATCACAGACCGGCTGAGAGTAAACTGAAAAATGTCAAAAACACCACGCCGCTCTCCTCTTCAAAGTTATGTGGTCGATGGCATCATTTTATCGTTAGGTTTGACTTTTAAGACCTGAGTTTTCGACTGGGTTGCCATGGCAACATCATGCTTATCCCCCAGTAAAGTACCTCAGCAAAAATTATTTTCGCTTACATCTGCAGAGTCACCATGACCTTTTAATAATTATTAATATATCAGCAACATGAACTGCTTAAATAACCTTTCTACTTTATGTACCTTGATCTGTCTTATGGTGCGTTTCCACTACATGGTACCAGCTCTAGTCTACTCTACTCTTTTCGGTTTAGTTTGGTTTTCGATTAGGAGAAAGTACCTTGTAGTTTGTACCTGGTGTACTACTTTTCTAGTACTTGCTCTCATGTGGTTCCAAAAAAGGGGTCGGCCAGGTATTAGCAAGTACTTAAATGTGATTGGTCGGAATTGTCACTGTGTAATTGCGTCATCTCTGTACAGTACATAAATATTTGTACCTGCAAGCCAACAGAGTCTGCACAGTGATAGTCAGAATAACAAGTTTCTACAATGTGGGGAAAACAATAAAAAGATCACTCCAAGTTTCAGTAACAGAGCTTTAGAGCAAGGTTAAAATTATATTTAAATAATGTCAGCAGGGATCCTGAGTTTTGATCACACATTCAGTGTAACAGCCATAGATTGTATGTACAAATGGACAAAGCACATGGGGCTCAAGAATGAGGTGCAAAAAAAGTGCAATACACCCGACAACCACTGGAGGCAGGCTTTAAAAAAAATTGGCCAATTTCAATCATGAAATACTTAGTCAATATTTTTTTTTCACAAGTCATTCTGATGTCATTAGTTAAAGTTAATTCTTGTTATTGGAGATCTGATGGTTTCCCGTAAAAAAAAAAAAAAAAATCATATTTAAGTAGATATTAGGCTTCAAAAAGAGGAAGATTTAGGGGCGTGGTTAGCTGGATTGACAAGTCTGTTCTCCAAGAAGAGCAGCGCTGAAGTCAAGTCTCACACACATTGGGTTAGTCCCGCCTCCTCAGTTCTTCCGTCATGTACAAATATGGTCACCAACATGGTGACGTTCAAATGGCTTCAAAACTGGAGTCCACGAGTTTTTAATCAGGCTCTAACTTGATGACTCAACAACATATTTGAAGTTATAACAACTACTTTATTGCCTTAAAAAGTCTTTAAACTGCTTTCTGTGCCACCACAACTGGTATTTTGAAGACTCTGTAATTGAACCGGTACCAAGGTGAGTCGAGTCGATTAGGTACCATGTAGTGGAACAGACAGTCCCTGACAGCCTGGAACACTGATGATAATAAAACAGGAAACAGTCACAATGTGTCACTATCAAAATGAGGAAGTAAAGATGCTGCGGTATCAATATAGTTTTCTAGAGAAATAATGACTTACCAGTCACCGGTTAAATGACCTTAAGGCTGAGTCTGTTTAAACACTGACACGGGAAGTAGAGAGTGCTTAAAAAAAAAAACGGTCCAAACTGTGAGACCTGTCATTACCAACCACTCAGCATGCTATAGATTACACCTCCACCATCCACCCCTGCATTAGACATTTATTTTTCTTATTTAGTCTGAAATTACATATAGTGTAAAAATGGGGAAGTACCACTTTTATTTTCCTGTTACATGAACCTTGGAACAAGCTGCCTTCCAGCTGCTCCAGCAGCTCAACCCCAAAAGTAGTTTCACTTCTCTATGGCTCCAGTTTTTCGTTTAAGTTGCAAAATAACTACTGAGCTCGTTGCTACAATCACTTTCTCCCAAACCACATGTTACTCTAACTGCAGGACATCAAATCACTGACACCAGGGATCTGGCTTACTTACACGCAACGGAACTGTAGTGTGACTGTACTTAAACTCAACTAGTGTTTATACAGAGTTTTACCACACAAATTACCTGTGAAACCTAAAGTGGAAATCCTCAATTACCTGGAAATGTGTAAAGTGGAAAACCTTTCTCTGCTAAGCACTTGCGGTACTTGTTTCCATTTCCCAGAGTGAAAAATTACTGTGTTGATCTCTGATGTCTTTCCTGAGATTTTATGCTGTTGAAGTGGAGTCGGTGCTTTTCTTTTCATCCGTGATGGATATTGCTGTTCAAATTAACTATCTACATTATTCCTGTATTTTCCTTTTAATTATCCTGCAGGGATGTTAGTATACCCATATTGGATTGTCTAACCCTCTGACACCTCTCCAACACTGGGTTTAGAGGAGCTTCATCTGACAATTTGTGTAACTTTTTGACAATAACACCAACAGCTACTGGTGATGGATTTGAACTTTTCTGAATGCCTGTGTGAAGAGACTGTCCAGTATCAGTTACGGCCTCTCGCACCCTTTTACAGTGTTGTGGCTAAATGCCCTAAAAGAGTGTGATCTTTGAACGTGCCCATGTGTTTGGTGAAAGCCCTTCCCTTTAGAAAGGTGTTCTTATGGAGTTTGGCTTTTGAATGTTGCCATGTTGGTAGTTTGGAGGCAGGAGTTTGACCATATATGGATATGAAGGGAGGAGTGAGGAGGCGGCTCTGACCCTTGAACCCAGTGATAGCCTGGACCACCAGATCGAGGTGACTTTAGCAAATGACATCAGAATGACTTGTAGAAAACTTGTATTGTCTGAGTATTTTTTTGATTAAAAATCAATTTTTTTTTAATTGAAATCCATTGGAGCCAGCCTCTAGTGGCCATTGTTGGTGCTGCACTTTTTTTACACTTCCACATTGGTCTCATTTCTGAGACCTGGTTCCTTCATCATAACTTTAACCACACATAGAGATAGTGCAAGCCAGTAGTTTAGATCTTGCAAAGCCCAAGTTTCAAATGTGTTGTATCATGCTTATTGAACTTAAAAAGGGAATAAAAAGTCCCTGTTCTCATCACTGCAGAGTCGGTCTGGACAGTAAAGTCCAGTTACAACCTACAATCCATGCAAGAGTAAAGACACCTGAAACTAGAGGTCTCCATACTCACGCTGAGATGCTGCATTCAAGTTTGGGTCCACACTGTAAAATACATGCATGTGCAGCAACCAGTGGGAAGTGGAAATGATTGGCTGAATAGGAGGGGGTTCAACTAAAAATAAAGAGTGGCTCAGAGTAGCTTTTTATAAAGAAAATGGAAGTAATAAATGCGAACTACTTCATTTTGGGGTATTTAAACTTTGTTCAGAATTCAAAATTATGAACTATAAACATGAAGTAGTTAATTTTAATCTGTGTCAATTGGGCTCTCATGTAACGTGAACTTGTGCAACACCTCCAGACGTCAGCCGATGACAAATTAAAATAACAACGCTTATAATCTGACAAAGACAAAATCATCCCACAAATGTAAAGTTCATCTGTGTGCTATATAAACCCCTGTGCAGTGTTTGGGCGTCCAATGATCCTTCAATTAGATTCAAAGAGGTATTACTCAACCTGAACTTCCTGGATTACATTTTATCTTCTTAGCAGTATTTGAAACAATGACACGCCTTTATCACTTTTACTTATCGTGGTTTTAAATGAAAAGCCTTACAGCCACCACCAAAACTGCAATGCAACCACACTTTAAACAGCGTGAATCCTCAGAGAGTAGCAAGGCCTTTATTTGTTAACTGAGCTTTTATTGTGAAATATTTACAACCGCACTATGTTCAGTTTTTTTTACAGCTGTTTTTCCTGTATTCAGGATCGACCAGGGCTTTGACCATTATTAAAGCTTTAAATTAAACACCAGTTTTTATTTGAGGAAGTACAGTAGTTACCTTTCACAGAAGGTCTGGTATTTCTCTGCTTAATGGTGCAAGATAAAACTTTGTGCCCACACAGTGCAGAGTAACCAAATATTGCTTTTAATGCCCTCACAAATACTGCTAAGTTAGGTTTTCAACATGCTTTTAAATCAATCAGCGTATGAAGTTAAGTTCAATTCATAGTTGGTCACTTGACAGCTGCCTCTCAACAATAGATATTAGGTTGCACAACGCTCTGCATTTGTACTTTGGCAACAGTAAGTAGGATGACAGATAGATGATTAAGCGGAGTGATCACACACACATAACCTCTACCGCTCTGCCTCTTCTGGCAAGTGTTTAAAATGTGTGTGTGTGTGTGTGTGTGTGTGTGTGGTTAAGGTGTCTGTGCTGGGAAGGTAGGCAAGAACAGAGGGCTTTGGAAACTGTTGGGCTTCTCCGCAGTCCAAGCAGCACATTTGTCAATGTCACAGAAAACATACTAATTTGTAGTACAGCTGTTTCCCTATATGATGTGTTGAAACACTCAATCAGAAAAATTGGGCTGGACCAGCTCGTGTCTCCAGCTCATAATAATGCCCCATTCACAAGGTGACCAGCCTGGGCCGGGCCTCCTGTGGCAGCGCCGGCCTGTATGAAGTAGCAGTAAAACCTCAGCTGCTCTAATTTGTAAACTAGGAGGAGAAACAGGGGTGTGTGTGTGTGTGTGTGGCACTGGATACGGTGGCGGTGGTGAAGGTGGTGGGCAGGGGAGGAGTAGCCGGGCAAGCAACGCCATATGTTCCTGATTGCTGATGATTGAATCAAGCGCAGTAGCAGAGAGAAAGTGTTTTCCAGCCAGTGAGAAATTTGCGTGCACTGAGGCATTTGACAGAGGGACATGGAGATCTCACTGGAGCTTAAACAGGCAGGACAAATCGATTAGTGATGACCCATTACTCCAAAGAGAGCGTGGAAAGGCTCCTACGTTTTCAACTGCGCTATTACTCTCTGCGCTCTTGACACAAAATATCTAAATCTCACCGCGCACGACTTTGTCCGGGGTTTTTTTTATTCCAAAGGAAGAGTCGTTTTTATATCGGTGCCATAAAAACATATAAACAGACTTACAAAAAAACACAGCTTCTGGGATGTCTTTAAGCAGGCAACAAAATCTGATCCTGTCCCTGATGTCAGAGAAATGTGAATGAGAAATTTGGGAGAAAAACCTTGAAGTTTCCCAAATTGCTGTCCTGTGACACGATGGCCTCTAGTGGTGCACTGGCGATTGACACAGACAGCTCAATCATTTCCTTATAGGCATGTGCTGCCAGGTCCAGCTGGCTTTGACATTAACACTAGGCTCTGACTGACAGAGGCCCTGGCCTTGGGCTGGGCTCCCGGGGCCTCCACAGTACATTCAGCTCTCCTTTTAGCCTGTTGATTTACTGTCCCCGGTGGCCGCTCGTTGATCCATTTCCCCTCTCAGTTTGCTCACAGGGCACCCCGAAAACCGTCCTCCAGCAATATATTTGCTTTATGATTTCCTGAGGACCCGATGAAGAAAAACAAGCCCCCGCTCACTGCACCTGTTCCAGTTAATGTGCAGCGGGCCGGTCGGCCTCCTCTGGTCTCGGCGACTGGGGAAAACCAGAGGGCTGCGGTGTCACAAGCTCCATGTGGATCTTCCATTTCCCCCAACCGGTCCTATCGAGACCGAGCAGCATGG
>OOFC01033995.1:0-13121 GCA_900323345.1 Pseudochromis fuscus | reverse complement strand
TGTACTAGAGGTGAGATACCATGACATTGATGAAGAGTTTTGTGTGCTAAAGTCCGAAATCCTACCCAGCCAAAGGCAAGGGCAGAAGACGGCAATGTATCAGGCGTGGGTCATTATCAACAAAGTGGAGGACTATATACACACTGCAAACTGCACCTGTATGGCAGGGTAAGTATTATTGTGTGCTGATTTCACTTTCTTTGCCTTAACAGAAATGAGCATGAACTGCTCAGATAACTTAACAATCTAAACTGCCAGTGTCCAATATAAAAATGATAACAGGCTGATGGCATGCACCAAAACCGCGGCTAACGCTGCTAATGCTAACAGCTAACAACAAGCTTCCACACTCACCAAGGAGTCTCTGCACAAGATAAAAAACACAACAACCAGACATTTTGATGGGCTAAATTTCCACGTGGTTCTTCCCAGAGAGGTGCAGACAATACCAGGTAAACAATGGGACCAAAATGCACACGCAGCTTCTTGATGACGTAGGCTGTAAATGGGTCTATAAACTGTTTTATTAACTGTAGGGTGTTTGCTTTTATTGCTAAAATACAAGAACATGAACCTATAAAGCCTTCTGTCACTGTGAGTAACTATTACAACACATGCAGGTTGCTGGATGTGCAAATAATAATAATAATAATAATAATAATAATAATATGGGTGGCAAAATCCCCAAGCTGTCAGCTCTGAGGGGATTTGTGATTTTTTTCTCCCGTTTTTTTTTATCCGCTACACTGAGTGAGTGCTGGCATGTTTCCAGGACAGTACATTACTATCACAGCTTGGAGGGGAGAGATTGGCAGATATGCACGGGTCAGCCAAATCTCTGGATTCAACAACAGCTGGATACTATAAAGATGAGTATGCTTCAACCCTGCTAGTAGAGGTGAGGAATACCCCTCCTCCTCCTCCTCCTCTCTCCCACACACATAAATATTACACTAATGTACAACCTACACACACAGAGATTGAGTTTATTAATAAAATAGTTCATATATATGTGTAAAAGACTTGTTTTTAAATCATTAATAGCCCCGGTGAAAGTCCCTCATAGTTGACTGTCCAGTCACCCTGTGAGGGAGTTATCCTTTAAAACCAGGATCATCATAGTTTTACAGACCGACTTCAATGTGCTTAGACAAGAGTCAGGGCACTGATTGTTTACAGCTGTTGTTTATCGATGCAGGTCGGCATGACGATGCTGGGAGATGTCCAGACCAAAGTGACTTCTCCTCATCACCGTCTTGCCCCCCCCCCACCTCCTTGGTGGACTGACCTTTCCTCGCCGGTTACAACAACAGAGACGCTGCTCACTGCAGGCTGGACGCTCACCTGCTCAGCATGGACCTCACGTTACACACAAACACACACATTTATACTTCCTGTGAGAACTCGTCGGTGCACAGTGTTCTCCATCCAACACAACACTAACAGCAAGTGTTTACAGCTGCTCTGAATGGCTACACTGGAAGCCTACATTTATAAAGAGAAGAGAAAGTGTAGTCGTGAAAGGTTATTGGCGTTTTCTGACGGTGTCTCCTCAGAGGTTTTCATTCTGTCATCTTTAAGGGAAGAGAAAACCTATGGTAAGAACACAGTTCGGATGATAGATTATGACAAACTAATTACACAAATATCCATCTCTGAAAATCGGTCTTTCAAGCAGAAGTTCCTCGTCATGTATGATTTCATGAAGGCTGCCACTTTAAATGTTTAATCCAATCAGAAAAATTGAGGATTTGTCTGATTGGATGAAATCCTCTGACATCACATGGGCTCAGCACATGGGGACTACACATAGTAAGACTGCTGAAGCATTGGGATTGTTGAAACATTACTCACTGTTGTCACCACGGCAGAATCTGGATATTCAGGTTTGAGCCCGTGTGATGTCATCATCATGGCGGCTCAGCAGGGGTGCAGCTCTCTACCTATGCATGTATTAACTGTCAGTTTTCTATTCATTTAAATATACATGTGAGAAGTGATACAATTAATATGAAGTTGTTAAAAGTTGGTGATATAAACATCAATGATTCAAATTAGTCGAAAAGGTTTTTAGATCCCATTGGGTTGTTTCTTTGTTTGTTTGCAACTTTATGGACAAACAATTGAAAAATGTTTTTTGTGTGTGTGAGACAGATGGGGCATTTGTTATTTTGGGCAAATTTTTCAAAAAGAGTGTTGCTATTCACCACAAGAGGGCAACAGTGTTCAGGTTATAGCAGCAGTACTGTTGGAGTTTCATGCTCTAGTTGCTTTTTAGTTTAAGTTTGCTTTATTTATTAAAAATGATCCCCATTAGCTGATGTCAATAGCACCAGCTAGTCTTCCTGCGGTTGTTTGTTTGTTTGCCACATTAAAAACTAACTAAACATCTCAGTTTTTTATTACATCATGTATTTATTTTCGAGAGTGATAAAGTGCCTCAATAACAAATAGTTAAATTTAGGGCAAGTTCAAATGATTGGATCCTGTCCTAACAAAATCCAGAAATCCCAAAAAATCTCTCTTGTAATGGGCGAGTTGTTTAAGAAGACAGTGTTTCCATTTCACCACAAGAGGGCAGCAGTGCTCAGTACAGCTGGATTATGCCGTGTCAGAGGTTTGTGCTCCCAGAGCTTTCTAGTTGTGTTATATTGTTCCAAGCAATACAGTATAACACCATGGCATCTATTACAAAATGAGAGTTGTCCCAAAATCACCTCCTAACTACAGAAGTGGCTGGGATAGAAACATCGGAGTGGTTTAAATGGAAAGCAACCCAGCTTGTTTCTGTTTGCTTCCCCAATTATCCCTGTACTGGTGCTTAATGTTGGAGAAGTCGGCTAAACTCTTCTTTTTTTTTATCATCCCAGACACTGCTACTTGTTCAGTGTAATTGACTCTTTGGCTGAAAGTGCTGTCAGAAGCGGGGCAGCAAAGATAATGCTTCAGGATTTAATAACTGTGACCAGGGGGCCTACTCTTTATTCTTGAAGGCATCAGTGCATCAGCCTAAAGTGCAAACTCTAAGTCAATGCTGTCAAACTAAAAAGTTTCTGTTGCAGTTAAGCGTCTCTAAAAGTGTTGTTGTTAAAGTGTTGAAGCTGGTCTCCACTAAACACATGAATGGATGCTCTGATGTGTGTGTCCTCTCCCGATAAAATCCAGGAAACATTGGATGCAAAAGGTTTTTGAAAAAACATTTAAAGTGCTCCACATTCATTCAAGGACCTTTAGTGCAAAGTGTTTTTAATCATGACTGATTTGTTGGGTGTTTTTGCTGCAGCTGCACTGGTTTTCAGCCTCGAAGCACCAATCTAATGGGAGCAAACACACCTCAAAGGCCTCTGCCGAACTATTCAAGCATTCAACTGTCGCAAACAGGTGCAGGAACATTTTCACAGTGAATGCATCCCCATCCTAAAATGCACAGTCACCCATCCAAAGAGGCCTTCCCTTTGGATTTTAGCATGTGTGTCTGTCGGAGCTCCATTTAGGAGCAGTGGGGACAGTGGAGTACACCTATAAAAAGGCAAATGGAGACGAAGGTGAGAGCAGACATCCTAAACAGAGGCTGTCTGCAGAGATGGAGAGAATGTATAATACATGTGTATAAATAAATTCACCTCATAAAAGATGAGTCGGATTTGAAATGCTCGATTCTACTAGAGTTGTTTTTAGTTGCAAACAATGGAGTTACTTCAGCAGTCAGCTACATGTTGAAGACTGCAGGATAACTGTTTTTTCTTTTTATCATTTCACACTTTAGATCAGGGGTGTCCATTCAAATAACCAGTTCATCATCAAGCTCTGCAGAAGCCTGATAATGATCCTGATCATTTGAATCAGGAGTGTTGGAAGAGGGAAACATCTAAAACATGCAGGATAGCGGCCCTCAAGGACCAGGATTGGACACCCCTGCTTTAGAGTCATTGGACATTTGCAGTAGTGTTAAATTACAAGTGTCTACCCCACCTGGATCCCCCAAGACTACAGTAATAGTCGTCTGTGACTTTTCATTAGCAAAGACAGGATAGATATGAGTTTATTGTACACTTCTTCCACTCTTGCAGAGGACCTAATACATTTACTTTCCAGGCTTTATATTTAAAGCCTTGGCCTCCTCTAGAGTAGTTTTGCATAGAATAGCTCATGCAGTATGATACAATGGTCATTTATACAGATCCTGATTTTATCGTAGGTCTGGTTTTGATGCTTTTACTTTCGATTGCTGACGTCAACTCACCAACAGTTGACTTCCATACACGGTCTATGCTGTAAACAAACAGAAAAATCTGTTCATAAGTCAATAAGTCTGTTGACTGGAGTCTGAATCTGATCCAAACGTGAACATTCCCCAAGAGTAAGATCATAGCAGGACGTCTGTGTTTGGTAAATATTACATCCAATAGCAGCTGATTGTGGAACATGACGTTGGATTCAGTATTTTAAGCATTTGCTGTGTGTTTTTTTTTCTGTGTATGTCCATATTAATCAGTGTGCTTGTAGAAAATGAGACTGGAGTTGAAAATGTTGCTGTTGAGAAATACCGAAGGTAACATATGTTAACAACTGTACCATATCTCTGTGCACCAGTGGTTATTTATATGCTGCGGTACATGTATTAGTATTTAGGAAAGGAGAATTGGAGAACGTGTTACTATGATGACCCTGATCTTCAGAACAGCTTGGTAAAAGTCAGGGACTTTGTACGTCACAAATCTGATCTCCAAACAGGTTTCTGAAACAGGGCGTTTCCATCAGGGTGTCAGTCACTGCTGGGACATCCTGGATCAACACATCTGGATCCATGTTCCTGCTCCTGGAAATGCACGTTAGCTTTATTTTGCACTTGAAGAGGAATAAAATGACATTGCACAGTCCACATCTGATAATTTGATTAACTCCATGCAAAGGACATGTGCTGCATTAAGGCAAACAAATGGTGGTGATACCAGATGTTGAACAGTGAGTATTTGAGACCCAACCCGAGTCCTGTTCTGTTCCATCTGGATCAGATTTCATGCATATTAACATGATCCGACTATGTTTTGTTATGAAATGTTTTGCTTGTATATGTCTCCATTTTGCACTGCAGTAGACTGATGATCTGTCCAGCTGCAGTAGGCTCCACCCCCAGGAGGCGGGTATAGATGATGGATTGATGGATGACGGGATGTTTCCATTTCATTGTTTCATGTTTAAAATAAAAGCTTCAAGAAATGTTTAATTGCATCTGTTTCTATCTTTGTTCAGTGTAGATTTCAGATTATTTCATATTAGCTAAGTTAATTGATTACCAGATTATTTCATTCACATTTGTTTGATACTATCAGTAATATTTTCTTACTTCATTGTAGAGAAAAATAAATCATCCACAGATCATCCTTTCAACTTCACAGACCTGCTGATACCTATAATAAAATGTTGTAGAGGTGTCCTGGATCCTGTGTTTAGATCATCAGATCTTCTATGAGTCAATGCCACCATGAACAACCATCACAGGTCAGCCTGATAATGGAGCACTTGTCAAACATTATAATCACAATCACACAAGCAAAGGTCAAAGTGACAGCTCTGTAATCACATCCTCAAACTTCATATGGAAGATAAAAAAACTGCAGTCTGTGGATGTACCAATGTGCTCACTGTTCCTCTGTTTGCTGTGCCCTCAAGCATCACTTCCTCTTCCACCTCCTTCAAAAGTACACCACCAACAGGAAAGCCACATTGTTTTACCAAAGGCAGCTATTTTAAAAACCTTATTTCCTGGATACTTTCTGTGGCTCTGTCATAGACTGTTAATAAAAATGGACAGATTACAATACACCCATCTGCCATTAGAGACTGGCTCCAAAAAACTCTAGCTCCAGTTGACTTCAATTCAAAAATCGTCATTTCCAATCATGAAATACTCGGTCAATATTTATTTTTACTTTTTTCAGAAGTAATTCTAGTGTCATTAATTAAAGTTAATTAACTTATTAGTGATCTGGTGATCCACTTAAAAAAAAACTTTATTAAGAAGATATTAAGCTTCAAAAGATGGAATAATTAAGGCCGTGGTTGGATTGATTGACAGGTCTGTCTGATCAGGTTTGATTGACAAGTCGTATGGAGGAGCTAAGGTAGGACGGTCATTCACTGTGAACCCACTTTGCATTGTCATTTCTGTGGTCATTTTTTGGTGGAGTTATTATTTTTCCACAGTTTGTCGGCATCTTTTATTCCGCTCATTCAAATTGTCCTTCAGGTTTTTCCGGTAAGTAAATCTAAATTTCAGATCATCAGGGACTCCTGAAGGCTCCAGGTATCAGGCCAGGAAATATCATTTTAGTAGCAGGACCCAGACACTGCAGTCTGATCAACAGCCAGATGAGTATGACCTAAAGTAAGTGGACACACATAAATCCTGCTGTGCTGATTGACAGGGGTTTTACAGACTTCCTACACCGTCAGTTGTCTCTGAAGTGTTGTGTAGAAACATCCAGATCCAAATTAAATTTAAAAAGAGAAAGCTGCAAAACAGGGAGCTGGGGATTGAAATAAAACACAGGACCCTGATGGACCTGGACCTGGAGACCCAGAAACTAGAAAGAGAAGTGATCTGAGAGATGATTTTAGTGCACACTGTGACCATAACTCTAATGCAGTGTATTAATCATTGTTACTTTTTCTTTTTCAAGCTCCAAGCTGTCAGCTGATGGCAGCAGAAAATTAAAAAAAAATAGAATAATATACAAAACATTGTTGTGTCCTCCCTTTTTCATGAAGGTCCAGTTCACTGCACAGTTATTGTTCCAGTGAAGTGTAATATTAACAGACTGTGTGCCACCAATGCCAGATAAAATAAACATACACATTAAAGAATGATGCACACTGTCCTTTATTACAGGATAGACTGAATCAAAAACATGAACTGAAAATATTTACATATTCATCAAACCTCTGATGACAGTTTGACAGAAGTTTTAATAAACACTAGCATTATGTCACTAGACCTGATAGTAATAATGACAACCACATGAATGAATATAAAAATGACTGTTACAATTAAAATAACAGTAAAAATACAAAAATGAATTGACAAATGACAACATATCTAATACTTTATTGCAGGATAATTAAATGATGCAATATATTTACAAAGACCATGGCAATGCTGTAAAACACACCCACCCTTAACATGCCAAGTATATTTAATGTAATGCTCAGTCCATGTGCATTAAATAAAGGTTTATTAATTATAAATACATGTCCCTGTATAGTTTTTTTTTCATTTGTGGGGACTTGTGCCTTGGTAAGTTGTCATCATAGTTTTTAGTCAACGTGGCATCTATGTATATATGTCTATGTGTGGAGGGATGTGCCTAAAGTGCCGCCATCTTGGACCAGGACGACCAGAGACTGGAATGCATGTGTATCTATGGAGGTCGGAGGTACTCCACAACCTCAAAGTAGAATTATTCACTGAATTTTCAGCTGATTTCCAAACGTGACACAAAGCTATGACACAGGATGATATGATGTTTTAAAAATGCTGGTTTCACTACTTAACCCTCTGGAACTTCTTAATAATAACGATAATATGTTGACAACTAATGGATTCGTAATCACTTTTATAGTGCAAACATGGCATTCCTCCATAGCTCCTAATGCACTGTAGGAGGGAGTGGTACTGTTCCAAGATGGCTGCTGCGTAGGCACTTTGCAACAGTCTATGTCAGCGTCTATGTATTTATGTCTTTGGTTTTGAGAGCTTCAAAACTGGAGTTCACAAACCAATGGATGACATCATGATCGTCCCGTTATATACAGTCTATGAGCTCTGTCCACAGCCCTGATCTGAATGCACCTACATCCATAGTGAGCACTGGGGACACAGTGCACTTGGCACACGGACAGTTTTAAGCCCTTTAGGACAGAGGGTCAGAGTGATTTCTGACTTTACATCCCGATTGGTATAAAGTCTGATTATTATGTAACTCACATAAAGATATTAAAGTCAGTTAGCTTCTCCATCCATGCTTACACAATGTTTGGTTCAGAGTATTATGACCTCACATCTCCTGACCACGTAGTTTGGTGAAAAGTAAAAAAAAACATTTCGTATCTTAAATTAACAGATATTAAGATCTTGTTCATGAGTGAGGGTAGGATGGAGCGGGAGATCGACAAGTGGATCAGGGCGGTGTCTGCAGTGATCCGCATGCTGAACCGGTCCGTCATGGTGAAGAGGAAGCTGAGCCAGAAGGCGAGGCTCTCTGTTTACCAGTTAGTCTACATTACAACCCTCACCTATGGTCACGAGCTTTGGATAATGACCAAAAAACAAGATCGTGGATAGAAAGAAGGCTAGACGCAGCCTTAGATAGAGGGTGAGGAGCTCGAACATCCAGGAGGGACTTGGAGTAGAGCCGCTCCATGCCGAGAGCCAGTTGAGGTGGTTCGGGTATCTAGCGAGGATGCCCCCCTGGACGCCTCAGGGAGACCTCAGGGAGACCTCAGGGTTGACCCAGGACACGCTGGAGAGATTATATCTCTCAGCTGGCCTGGGAATATCTCAGCATCTTCCAGGCTTCTCTGCTGACGCTGCTGCCCCCATGACCTAGACCGGGATAAGTGTGAGAAGACGAGTATTTTATGTATTTTGTAAAATACATAGGCCTACATCACAATCTCTAGAGCCCATAATTCTTTATTCAGGAAAAGAAAACTTGTGAAAAACTTGGGGAAAAACTTTTTTAGGAACTTTTTTGGACGGGCAGGTAGATGGATGTGTGTAAAGTATGACACAATGATTGTACAGAATGAAAAGTCTGGGTGTTTGACATGCAGAGAAAACACTGGTAGCAAAGTCGACCATATATTGATGAAACATAAAGGAGGTTTTAGACTTTTACTGTGCATGTCCGTCTTTATTTTGGTGTGAAATTGTGGGAAGGAAGATACATTTCTGTTAGTGCTGCCTTCTTTAGATCTGGTGCAGTTCCTGTTCACACTGGCTAATCAAAATGTAATGTACGCAATGGATAATCTTGCTGGCTGAGGAGGAGGAAGAGACTCAGTCGGCCTTCCTATATCATCATTAGGAGGATTAAATTCAGGTGAGGGTCATCACTTTCCAGGGGTCTTGGTCCAAATTGTTTAGTATGAAAGTCATACTGAAGTCCATGTTTGTTTAATTGTTGTGGCTGATTCTCACCAAGACAACAACTGTATCAAAGATTTAAACAAAGTATTTGCTCAGTAGCTGCTGCTGAGAAAGGTATATGCAGCCTGGGATTTACCTCGCAACGCTGAGATTGTTTTCTCAGACCGTAAGCAGATTTTCAGGATGCTTTGAGTTCTCCATTTTGCCTTCCCAATAGGCATTTGCTGGACTGGGGCTCAACCTCACTTTCCATTTTAATTAATCCTCATCCGTTCGCCTCTGGTTCTCTGATTAGAGCAGGTCAGCCTTGCGCTTCCTCATTTCCCCGTAGCAGAAAACGGAGCATCTGCCAGACAGGAGGCTGATGGACAAGGCTGCAGTTCATACACAGGGAGGTGTGAGAGGTTATTAAGCGTTACAACAGTCAGTATACAGGAGAGCTGAGTTTGTTGGAATAAACTGGAGGTAGCTTGTACATAAATTTAACTGAGTAGAGATGTAAACAACACGATGGAGGCATCACTCCAGGATAAACAAAAATTGGAGACACTTTCCAATATTTATTCTTTTAGTTTTTAGACGCGGTAACTTAAAAAGACAGCTAATCAATAGCTGCATGTAGAAAGTACATGTTGCCCGTGGCTGAATTTGCCACATCTACATATGAGCATATACATCCACGTGTGTTTTGGGAGGGAGGTGGTGAGCTGGGCTTGTAAAGTAAAACTCTGGGGTTTAATTAGATCAGACGCCCTGAGGAGGGTCAGCGCCATCTGAAATGAACAATGGGAACTGGAGCTAATTAGAAGAGAGGAATCAAGGCCCATGACCTTTGGCCTCCAGGTCGAGATCCTGTCAAAATCCTGCAGCTAACAGCAGCGCTGACAACAACAGACAAGTGATTAATCAGCAGAGAGCCAAACAGCCTTGGTGCTTGTTATTGTAGATATTCACTTCATAGCCATATGATGTTGTAAATATCAGTTCCTTAGTATTAAAATATACCTATAAACCCAATTTGCTCCCGTCCCCAGTGCTTTGAATTAGGGTAATTTGTTTGGAGCAGGTTCTGCATGATTAGGCAGAAACGTGACCGGATTCTCAAACAGCATGTGGCCGGTTTGCCAGACGAAAATAAACAGCTGACACGTCCGCCGTGTCCATATATGTGAGGAGAATAATTTGCAGGGTTGGTTACCTCCGATTGCCCTCGTCTGTTTTCCCCTTTCTGTTTGTGTGTGTGTGGAAAACTGAGGCCTTATCCAACTTTCACTGTCACCTCTGCTTGATTTGTTGGCACCAACTGGGGAATGCAAATCCAAGCGCACGACAATAGTTTTTAAAAGACCTCATCATGGATTTTACCAACTTTGCTCTGAATTGTGGTTGTCGGGGGACTTTTTCTTTTACAGTTACATTTAAATTAAGACTCCTGGCCTTAAGCATAACCATCGTTGAGCCAACAAACATCACATACACTCTGTTATTTTGTTTAATTTTCAATATAAATGAGCAGCAGGAGACATTAATACCATCCACTAAAGCCAATAACGCTGAATGTCTCTGGTAGTTTGACCCATGTGCCTATTAAAGTGGAGGCAAACTCTCTACCACAGTGCTGACTAGCTGATATGATAATTAATCAAATATCTGCATCAGCAAAGCAAGACTGGCTTCTGCCCAGTATGCACCTCAGGACGATGAGCCAACAGGAAGTCCTTTCAGGTTGTGGTGGTGGTGGTGGGGAGAGGGGGGCAGGTTGAAGCAGGGTTTCTCAAGAGCTCATCCTTTTTGTTTTTCCTCTTTAATTATTTATTTCTTTTTTGTAATGGCTGCCAGTAACATCTGGTCATCCTGCTGCCGTCCACAAGCCGGGCCCTGTTCTTATAAACCACGAATATTACGTGGGGATTATTTTCTTTTCAACAGATGCGGTGCATCCTGTAGTGTTTCTGTAATGAGACACAGAAAACAAACAAAGTCCCAGCAAGTCTGTCAAATCAAGACGCTGAAGAAGTAGAAATGTAAAATGCAGTAATTTCAACAATGAGGGAAGGGGGGATCTTTTTCCTTACTGCTAGCTTACATAACCTGCATTTAAAAGCTGTGAACATTAAACAGATTGTTCTTGCAGACGTTGTAATATCAAAGTCGGCGCTAGATTGTTTTAATCTCTCTTTCAGTCAATGAAACCTTTTTCCATTTGGCTCTTCTCTATCAATTACACCTCCATAAAACCTCTTGATGTAAATCAGTGTCTTTATGAATGGGAAGCTGTGATGGACGATCAGCTGGTTTTAAAGGTCGCACTAATGCTGTCCCACAGACCACAGCATACAAGCACAAATAGACCTTTTAGCTTTTAATTCCATGTTGAGGCCTCAGCTGTTGCCTCGTCTAATGAGAGTCCGACTAATGCTGAGTGCTCAAGTATTCTGTAGGGTTGAAATATTGGCACAACTATAAAGAGGAGTGTCACTTAAGCTACAAGCCTTAAGCCCATTTAATTTTTGCGCGTCAGCAATTTCTGCATAACCTCCCGTCTAAAAATATGAATTAAAAAGGACAGAAGCGTAAGGCACTGCAGCACTTTAAAATCTCATTTCGACTGCTAATCCCTAAAGAGCGAACTTGGAGATGCATCAGCACGTGACAGATCAACCGTTGGAAAAATTATGAATGTGTGCCGGCAGCTTGTGTTTGCGGCTTTCATTTGAGTGTGCGTGATACGGGGGGTTTTCTCTCTGTCGCTGCTTAGAATAAATACTAATCCCTTAAACATCACAGCACATGTGCGCATCAGAGGAAGGCACAGATGCACAGCAACCAGGCCATACAAAGAGATTAGATGCTGGGAATCATGAATGACTTTGTTTTGCTGCCAGTTTCTGACGGGATTCGTTGATAATTTTCCACACAGGCACGTGACAGAGATACAGAAGAGGGAAGGTCCAGAGTTGTGGTCATCGTCCAGAGCCTACATGTCGAAAAACTGATTCAGAAAATCCACTTTTTGAGGGCACAATTATGTAATTATTACCAACGCCAAGGAGGTTACGATGTTGGCTGATAGATCTCGATGAATTCATTTTGAGACATTGGGTTTTATTCAAGGAAGTTTTTTTGAAGTTTTTGTGAAGATGAGATCCTGTCCAAACAAAAAATCCCAACATCCCAGAAAATCCCTGAGTGAATTTTGTTGAAAATCTACAAACCATGCAGGATGATAATGTTTACAATCTGGGACAGTTGGATGCCTTGGTGGAGGTTTAACTTCTAGTTTATAGTCATTTACATTTGTTGTAAAATGTGCATTGATTGGTTGCCTGGAGGCCACACCTCCTTGTTTTGTTGGTTTTTGTGACTGTAATTACCTCCGCCAAGGAGGTTATGTTTTTGCCAGGGTTTGTCTGTTCGTCTGTTCCTCTGTTGGTTTCCAGAATAACTCAAAAAGTTACAGATGGATTTTGATGAAATTTTCAGGGATTGTCCAGATGGGGATAAGGAACAAATGAACTCAACTCAACTTTATTATTTGTCCCCTGAAGGGCGATTTGTTTTGCAGCAGTTTACACAATCATCCAACAACAAACGATACTAATAAATTAAAGTAAACACCACATAAACAGTAAAAAACACAGTAAAAATGTAAGTAAAAATGATTAGATTTTGGAAGTGATCTGGATCCAGGAATTTTTTGAAGGATTCTTTGACATTGGGAAATAGGGCCATAAGCAACATTTATACATATGACTCCACCAAAAATGGTCAAGACAAGTTTCTAACATGGTCTACAATATATCAAAGATATAAGAAAGAAAAAATCGATCTTTGAAACTTGCATCATAAAAAAAACAAATGAAGCTAGAAACATGCAACAGACATCTTTAAACAGCCACAACACTGTGGAACTAATATTGATATAAATAAACGCAAGAGTAATACTAGTAATATGTTTGGTGGAAGTCAC
>OOFC01033991.1:0-12347 GCA_900323345.1 Pseudochromis fuscus | reverse complement strand
ACTCCTGTAAGTGGACTCCTGTCGGTGGACTCCTGTCGGTGGACTCCTGTCGGTGGACTCCTGTAAGTGGACTCCTGTAAGTGGCCTCCTGTCGGTGGACTCCTGTCTGTGGACTCCTGTAAGTGGACTCCTGTCGGTGGACTCCTGTCGGTGGACTCCTGTCAGTGGACTCCTGTAAGTGGACTCCTGTCAGTGGACTCCTGTCGGTGGACTCCCGTCTGTGGGCTCCCGTTGGTGGACTCCTGTCAGTGGACTCCTGTAAGTGGACTCCTGTCAGTGGACTACTGTCGGTGGACTCCCGTCTGTGGGCTCCCGTTGGTGGACTCCTGTCAGTGGACTCCTGTAAGTGGACTCCTGTCAGTGGGCTCCCGTCGGTGGGCTCCCGTCGGTGGACTCCTGTCGGTGGGCTCCTGTAAGTGGACTCCTGTCGGTGGACTCCTGTCAGTGGGCTCCTGTCATGTTCTGCCTCCACTGACAACAACAGTTTCTACCCACTTACACTCCACACTGCGATCACTCTGTGACTCCATTGGTGGTTTAAAGCGACACTGGTGTCTCTGAACTCATTGTAAAAACATTACATTAACTTCATGTTGGAATCAAACTCATAAAAACACAGAAGCCTCCTGATTCATTTGTAACGAGGTCACCGATGTGCTTCTCTTCCACGAGAAAAAAACAAACCAAACCAAAAACCAAAAACAAGCACACACGAGGTCATGTGGCCACAAACTTTCCCATGGTCAACCCAAACGTCAAGACATCCAACACTGTGGACACAGTCATTCAACTACTTGCCCTAAAACTGTCAGGACAAAAAGACTCAAGACTTTACATTTATTTCTCAAGGTTTCCAGAATTTAGAAATGAAACCATTGCAAAACCCAATTCAATGGACTCTAGTATCTTCCTGTTAGATTTCTTCTAGAGATATGAAGAATTCATGAAACTGTTGGAGAGTATTTTACTGCAGAGTAAACACAGGGCAGTGTGGATCCTTTTCCTTTAGTGTGTTTTATTATTTTATCTATATTTATATTATTTTAATCTCATCACTGACTCTATATAAAATGGACAAAGCTAACGTGACGTCAGCTGTTGGTTCGTGGGCTCACATTTTGAAGCCCAGAGTTTGGTATTTCAATGTTGCCATGTTTGTTGTTTGGAACCACAAGTGACCGGAGGGGGGACGACGACCCTTGAACCTGATGACACTGTCCTATGTATATGAGACTGGAGATCACCGGTGATTGAGCCTCCAAACCACGTGTTAATCATTGGAGAACTAACCACACCCCTAACTCCTCCCCTTCTCTCAACCTAATAGACGGGTTTACAAACAATACAAACAATACTAGGTGTGCACTGACCAGGGGGCAAAAGACTGTTTCAGAGTGAACTGATATCAGTGTAGATGCTAACTCACTGACTCAATTGCAATAAAATGTCATTTCATAGAAAAATCCATCTGTTGTGTTGAGGCTACTTTACAGGCTGGCAACAAGTAGAAGAAAAAAAAATCACCGCCAATGTCACTGTAAATATACGTTACACTACATGTCTGATAGCTCGTTATTATTACGTTACATAACAATATAATAAAAGAATATGTTAAAGCAACAGCCTAAGCAGCTCAGACTGCACAGATTACCCCAAGAAACTGCTCCTCAGTAATGTTGTGCAATTACCAGACCCATGTAATATTGTATAAATGTATATAATCCAATGGATTTCACATATGTCCAAAAGTCCAGCTATCATATGGCCCAACATATACAGTTACCTCAGAGAAGTCCAGTGTGTACACAGAGGACAATTTGATGCATATAAATCTTTGGATGTGTTTGATTACTTTGTGGTCATGTACAAAACTACAAAGTTTTATGACTCGGGTTCAGGGTTTCCTGCTTTGAGGACAGGTGTCGTGTCCAGTCAGAGACAGGGACTAAAAACGAAACCTTATGACTCCTGGGTGGATGTGCACAGGGATCTTGGGTACATCCTAACTGCTAACTGCACATGCATGACAGGGCCAGTCTCACACATGATCCAGCTCATGTTGGCAAACATACCAGACATGAAGTGGGCGATGCAGACTCTTGCCGCCTTTCAGACTCCAATCTGCCCTTTTAATGGCCTGGAGCCATAATCTTCTTCTTCTTTTGGCAAACGGATCCCCTCAGGATATTCTACAATTTGCATCCATCCTCTTGCCAGTTTGTGCAGTTAACAGCACAACAACTCCTTGTGATTTTATTTTGCTGCTTGACTCCACTTGTCCTGCTTCCTGCCTCCTGGCTGGGCATGTATATCTGTGAGGACGTTGCACAGAAACCTATATAATATCTCCTTAATGATAAATGATTTTCAGATGGACCAGGTCACTGAGAAGAAGAGTTGACTTTAACTAATGACTTTTTTTGACATCATTTTTATTTTTTTTTACAGTCAGTCTTCTTGAATTTGTAGAGAGGAGAAGAAAAAGAAGAAGTTGAAGAAGCTGCAACAAGTTAAAACATTAAATCCCAGTTTCACTTTCTTCAAATTAGCTGAGTGATATTTTCTGGTTCACAGGGGGTGATACGAAATTACATCATACTTAAAAACTTGTACTTAATCCAGGCATCTGTCCAACACCAATGAAAACCTCCTAATTTAGAATGTAAAAGCCAAGAGTATAACAATCTGATATTTTAGCTTTCTGCTTTTTTGTGAATACTTCGGGCAACAATTTTGAGGAGTTTTCCTTTTCCATGTCACATAAATTGTATCATCCAAACAGAAGTTTTATCTACAGTAAATCACAGCTACAAAAGTGCAGCTATCTATCATTGTAATAAAAAAGACAGTAGCTGCTGACTGATGCTTGGCTTGCACACACACTATATATATATAGTTTTTTTTCCTACTGTGACAAGGGGAAACTCAAAAACAGGAAAAGTCCATCACAGCGAAGTGGAGCCTCAGCAGCAGGATATCTGCTTCAAAGTGTTACAGAATTGATTAGCATGCAGCTATAATCAAGTTCCCCGTCATCTTTTCCTTCCGTTAGGTTGTCACCACCCACACGTGAAAACTCGTGACTGGTTATTTTAACTGAAAAATATTATTTACAGTTCTTCTTTCTGTGTGTTTTCCAGATGTAGAAGCTATGGTAAAGTGGCGAGCGTCCACAGGGGGCTTCTTTTATTTACTACCTGCAAATCTATCAGCGTCTGTGTGTGGGTGTGTGTGTGTGGGGGGGTATATCTCATCTGTGGGTGTATATCTTTGTGTGCAGCATTTTATCTAGTGTGACATGACAGGCGTCTTGTCAGCATCGGGGAGGAAAATTAACGAGTAGCAAAATGTAAAGATACTGCAGTATTTCCCTGCTGATACACACAACTACACAGTGTGGACACACTCGCACACAGGCACACAGGCACACAGGCACACACACACACACACACACCACAGCCTCTGGGGAAATCACGCCACCAGACTCGTAAACACAGAGTTATGAATGCACAAACAGCCGGACAGCTGCTGCAGCCTCCAACAATCACCTCGTAAAAATCACATTTTAATTAATAAAGTCTCAGTTCGTGACTTCGACTCAGAAACAAAAGGAGAGACTGAGTAACTCCCTAATGTGTTTAACACTCGTCACATTGTGTATCATTTGTTTATTCTGCTGCATGCATTAACTGTAAATGTACTAACCGGCTGGTTTATGATGATAATAAAAGCCGACACAGACCCCAGAAGCATTTATTTACTTTTTCATTATTATTCCTGCGACAAAAAAGGCTTTTAAAGTACTCTCAGCCACGCTAGTGGTGTGAATCCAACACTTTGTCACAAATTTTAATTACAATCCATTCAACAGTTACTAAGATATTTTACTTTAGACTGCAGGAGATCAAACCTTCTTTTTAACGAGTCCCCAACTTTTTATCTGAAGCCAACAGGCGATCTTCCCTCATAACTTTCTTCTGGCTTCCAGTAGCTTGCTAACAACATCATGCTAATATTGCTACTACTGTGGAGTACAGATATACAAAAAGTTACTAAAAGAGTAACATGCTAAAGGTAGCATTCTTGTTTGTAAATATGTAAACTAAGGCCATGTTAGCATGCTACTTGACTTGAGTAAGCTAGATTTATTTATGTTGCCCTTTTTGAAAACAGTTAAAACACGCTAAAAGTAGTATTCTATGCTATTAGCATTTAGCAGTTTGTAAATATGTAAACGAGTTTAACGTGCTACTTCAGTCAAGTAAGCAAGACTTGTTCATATTGCCCCTTTGAACACAGCTAAAACACAGTAAAACGTAGTATTCTATTATTAATTAACATTTAAAGCATTTTGTGGTTTGTTTATGTAAATGGAGGCCATGGTAGGATGCTACTTTAAACACATACGCTAGCCTTATTTATATTACACTTTGCAAATCCGAGGTTATACTGTGAGAACTTTATAGGAAGCTAAATATTTACTGTGGAGCACTAACTTACACAAAAGTACAGTGTTAAAGTACTTTTTTACACAAACTAATCCACCAGGAATATAAGATGATACATGTTTTTGTGGGTCTGAATTTTGCTAATGCTAACACTTGTTCTTACTAACAACAGTCTGAAGAACAACAGACTGTTTATAAAGAATTAACTTCATGTTTGAAAACCTAACTTTAGATGCAAGATATCGCTAATGGTAGAGCTAACAGGCTAACAAGAACATAATAATTCATGTTGCTATGTGGCTACCTAGCTAGAAAACTAGCAGCTACTTAACTTTATTTATGTAAAAACCCATGTATAGTGAGCGTACAAGATGGTCAGTTGGCTGTAAAAGTTAAGGGGGTGTGTTTTCACCACATTTTCACCAATTGTTCTCCACCGTCCACTTTGTTCATGACGTCACCAGTCCAAGATAGCAGCTGCTATATCTAAGATATTTTGGCATCACTTTTGTCCAGTGGGACTTCACCTTTATTTACAGCATGAAATTTAGCAGGAAAAAGTCTTCACACTTACATTTTCCACCCATTTCTAAGTAGTAGAAAGTTGCCTCGTTATTTTTCATGGACTGAAATTTATAGGCATGTTTGGAAAAATGTTCTCATCAACTGACAGCCATACATGATGCATATGTACCGTGTTAGTTTAACATCTGGCACATCTGAGACATGACACATACTGAATTTGAATAAAAACAGTGGAGGGGAGGATTTTTGGAGATTACCATTTCAAGATTTGAATCTTTAAAGTGTTGTCATGCCAGCAGATGCCGCAAATGTGGGCACAAACATACATATACACTCTCACACAGTTTCTCAGGGAAACCAGTGTTTATAAGAAGCACTCTGCTTCCAAACCAGAGGAACACTTAGTTATCCACCCCGATGATGTCATTTTTGCCCGGAGGTGTGTGCATTGTAGCCTATTCTTATTCAGCATTCTTCAGCAGATATGTTCTTTAATCAGAGACAAACTAATATACTGACTCCTCGTTGAAGTTTGAAGCCTTTTTTCAAGTGTTTGGACTGAATATAAGATGACAAAAGCAACAAAGACAAGAAAGTGAAGAAAGGGAGGCGACATAAAACAGATGTGACAGGTTGAAATGTTGGTGGAAGGAGGAGAATAAAGGGAGAGAAAATCCCTGTCATGTTTCTTTAAGGGGGTGAAAATGAAAAAGAACATTCACATGTGCAAGTGGAAGCTCTGAGGTCCCATGTATAATTAAAAATAAAGAAAATGTACACAGTTAAAACAGACTGCAGTTCATTCCTCCATCCACCAGCTCCCCCTTGCTGCCCCTAATAAAAGCCGTATGACTGGAAAGCGGCGACGCTTTCAACCCCTCCGGATGAGGTGATTCAATGCACGCCAACAGGACCGACTGAATTTTGCCAAATAAACTCCTGTTCCTTCTGATTTGATGTGACCTGGAGTTTTTCACAGAGCGGAGAAGCCTAATGCTGTTTGGATAAACCGACTCAGCGTCCAACGGGCTGCTTTACTGAGACGTCCTGCTCTGTTTAACCGTACAAAGGTTTTCTGATTGATGCCATGTTCGCTCTGAATTTGAGAACACAGTTTTCCCTCCGATCTGGCTTTCCGTTCACACTGAGACCAAATTTTCCACCAACAAAAGTGGAGCTTTCACAAAACTTTTCCCAAGGGAATAGATTTGGCTCCAACAACTCGAAGCACTGTAGACAACAATAAAAATGTGCTAAATACCAGAGTAATTCCCTGAAGGTGCTAATTTTCTGTCACCTTAACATCACACTCTCATTGCTGGACTTGTTTTACTGTTTTGACAACTGCTCATTGACATTTTTGCCTTTTTTAAAAACATAGTTATGAGATGATACAAACCATAGACTGTTTATAGAGTGGACAAAGCTAACATCACATCACCTGTTGGTTTGTGGACTCACATTCTGAAGCCAGGAGTCTGACATTTGAATATGGCTATGTTGTATATATGGAGCCAGAAGTGACCATATATGGATATGACAGGAAAGAATGACGAGGTGGATCTGACTAGTGTTGTAGTAAAATCGTACCAACCGAGACCAAGACATTATTGAGACTAGAGAGTATCGAGACCAAGACAAGACCAAGACACTTTGAGGTCGAGACTGAGACAAGATCAAGTCTGTATAGATGAAAGAAAAATCACAACAAAGCATAACCAAATGACCAGTATCTTTTTTTTAAAAAAAAATCCTAAGTTTGCTCTTACATAAAAGCAACAGCAACGAAAACAAATTTTCGTGGCATCTCCAGTCGTCTTCATCCACTCTGCGTACAGGGGGCATGTCACTCCAGGTGTCACAAAGACCACATGACACCAGGAAGGCAGCAGCTACATCCTACTGTTCTCACTTATCACAGTAGTGCTGGCCTGGTCTTGGCTGGTCTTGATCAAAAAATGGAGTCCACCATGTCCAAGACCGAGACAAGACCGAGTAAAAATGCCTTCGATTCCGAGATGACACCGAGACCCTTAAAAAGTGATCTCAAGACCGGTCTCGATACCAAGACTGTTCTTGAGTACTACAACACTAGGTCTGACCCTTGAACCTGAGGTCACTGTCCAAGGTGTATGTGGTGAGTTCAGCACTGGTCTCAGTGGAGACCAGACTTGCGAGTGGAACTAACCATGCCCCTAAATATTCCTGTTCTCTCAGCCTAACATCTCGTGAATGATGAAATGATTTTCATATGGACCACCAGATCACTGAGAACAATGAACTTAGACCTAAACATAGACTGTATATAGAATGAACCAAGCTAACCAGCCCTATTGGTTGTGCAGTCTGGTATTTGAACATCACCATACTGGTTGTTTGGAGCCAGAAGTGACCATATTTGGATATGAAGGAAGGAGTGAGAAGGCGGGTCTGACCTTGAACCTGTCAACACTGTCCAATCTGTATGAGACTGCAGTTTATTGGTGAATGAGCCTCCAAACCATCTGTAAATCACTGGAAACCAGAGATGTCAATCAAAATAACCACACCCCCTAACCCCTCCCCTTCTCTCAACCTAATGTCTCCTAATATGTCTGTAGTAATGATTAATGATTTTCAGATGGACCAAATCACTGAGAAAAAGAGTTGACTTTAACTAATGACATCAGAATAACTTAAAGGAAAAATGCACTGACTGAGTACTTCATGATTGAAAAAGACCTTTTTTGAATTTAAGTCAATTGGAGCCTGCATCTAGTGGCTGTCGGTGGTATTGCAAGTTTGCATTGCCTTCACTTGTGAGAGCTGGTGGCTTTACCCATCTTTTATATACAGTCTACGGTGCTCCTGTAAAAAACAGCCCAGCTAACTCAACATTTCCCAGATGAAAAGGATACCCTGAAATAATGTTTTGAATTTGTGTTTGGTGGAGCTGAACTTCTAAGTTAAGACAAAGCCAGGTTGGAGTTTTGTAATTTGGGTACTGAGATTTAGTTTTTGGTGACAGAAAACCAGATAATTTTGCCCCACTTTTTAACACTACAGTCAATGTCTGCTGTGTCAATTATAACATATCATGATTAAAGATGGAGGGATGTACCGTCAGTCTATTGTCAACACTTAAGCTATGTACGACATACTGTTCGGAAAATGAACTCGAATCTCAGATGTGCTTCCTCGGTCATTTCTGTTCCGGCGAGTTCCTGACCTCGCCTCCTTACAATAATTCTCACCGCCGCTCAACTTTTCGCCTACGTTTCACCCTGCTGGAGGATTTCTCCTGGGAGCTGTGGGCTGTCGACGCCAAGACCAAAGGCTTCGACTGAACCACATGGCTACACACACGCACACACACACACACACACACACACACAATCATGCAAACATAAAGGCATGGATAAAGGGATGGATGCAAGAAGAACACGACACGTACCAAGATCCAGACGTAATGTGGATATTCACACACACACACAAACACACAATAGGATGTGAAGGGCCACAGGGAGGATAAAAAAACCCAGAAGAAGAACAAGGAGGACTTTCATCCTACACAGAGACATACAGAAACAAGAAGAGACACATGAAACTGCACATTAAAGAAGCCACGCAGCGATAAAAAGGCTTCAGGTGAGGACGGGTTCAATGCAACACAATGTTGTGTTTATCCACACAACACCTGTGCACTGTGCACCCCCCCAACACACATACCTTTGATGGTGCTGATGACCTGGTCCAAGTGTTTGGTGTCATTGCGGTCTGGTCTGCAGCTCGGGCTGATCTCCAATGAGTAGTCTGGTCCATATTCTGTGAAAAACTAACACACAGAGATCACATGAACACATTTGGATTAGTGATTCTAAAATTATGTTTTTCTCTTTCACAGTCACAGCTGCCAAAGTACACTTTCTCCTCTCAGTCTGATTTTTATTTTAAAGAATGGAAAAGCTTTGCTGGAAAATTTAGTCAACTTTGGACTGAAGTATTGGATAGAGAAGGCTTTCAGGGATCATGTCTTTGTACTAAAATCAAAATAAATTCAAAATATGGAGCCACACAGTTTTTTTCCCTCCTCTTCCTAAGTCATATATCTTTTCCCATTGTTTGTAGTTATAGATCATTTTCCCCCTATTTAGCTTTTTTTAAATGTAAAATAGTACAAATGTAATGTATGTATGCAAGTCTATGTCTGTGAGGCGGTTATATCAATGCATTGAGCTAAATGCTAACATTTTGCCTTGTTAGAATTCTAATTAGTGCCAATTAGCACTGAACTCAAAGTACAGCTATTTTCCAGGTGTTTTTCTGTCATTGAGGTTTGAGAAAATGTCAGTGGATCACCAAAGTTTTTATATTTTGTATGAATGTCTGAGACTTCTTTCTGCTGCTGATCCAAAATGGCCGACTGAGCAGCAGACAACTTATCTTTCTACATTCTGTCTGCTTGTGTGTAGACACAGTTTTCTCCATCTTTCACATAATATAAACGTAAAATAGTACAAATAGAAGCAGTGTAAATATTAGAAGTTATAGGTAGTACAAAATGAAAAAAACAAAGGTGATGTAAAACACTGTGGGCTAAAGGCAAACCTTGTCATATTAACAAATTTAGGTCAATCACAATCCCCTTACTTTTAGCATGTTAGCATTCTAGCATTTAAGCCTCAATTAGTACCAAGTGCAGCTGTTGTTCTGCAGGTTTTTGGTGATAAAAAGTTCATTTTCTTATTAGTGTAAAAAAAGAAGTCAATAAAACACCAAAGCAAGTAAAATTTGTAGGAATGCATATGTCTATGCACAAAGTACAGGTGTTGATTTAAAGGGTTTTGGTGAAGAAAAAACTTAGTTGGTTTAAAATAAAAACCCAAGAAAATACCAAATTTTACAGAATTTACAGAAAAGTTGTCCAGACATTCCAGCTAACCCCACAAATGTGAACATGATGGGGGAACAAGAGGAAAACTTCACAGCAATCTGTCCAGTATTTGTGGAGACATTTCCAGTCTGGACCAAAGTGGTAGACTGATTAACTGACTGATCCCCCGCAGCAAAAGAGCTTTCAGATGAACACATGTTATTTATATTGTCTGAACTCCATGTGTTGTCTGGGAGTCGCATTAACACAAACAAACCCTGGGAGAAACTAAATGTGATGCAGAACACAGGAGAGGAACCACAAATCAGTCAAACTTCCACTGAGACAGCCAGGGCCTCACCAACATGAATGCTGAGATGATTTCAGCTAAAATACCAAAAGCTCCTGCCATTTTCACGGAGGAGTCGGACTACAGCCAAAAAAAGAAGAAGAAGAAGAAGAAGAAGAAGAAGAAGAAGAAGGAACAGGTGGAAATCCAGAGCGCGGGTTCACCCAGGAGTTACAGCCAGAGCACGTCAGTTGAAAGAAATGTGTTTCCAGGGGATCTGTGAGGCCATGACTCAGTGCCATGAGAGCAAAACAAACTCCGAGGCCAGGTCTGACCACAAGTGCGTCAGTCCATTCGCAGCGACTGTTGTGAAAGCCTTGGACTCCCGAGGACTCAGCAGAACGCGCTGGGCGAGCCAAGGTGACCGAGGCCTTCAAAACAAAAGAACAGAGTCTCGTTGGAAAGCCGGCGGGGATTAGGTGCTACGATCAGTGGGTCCTCACCCACCCGCCAGGAAAATGTCAGGAAATACCAGAAAATCCCCAAGTAGCAGTCATGGTTTTATTCACCTCATCTGATGAAGGTATCAGCCTCTATTTGAGACCGGCTTTTGTTAGAGGCAGGACTTTATTTCTAATTATTTCGATTTTCAAATCTAATTAATTCACTTATAAAGTACTTTTCATATGTACAATGTAACACATGCTTTACATGTTAAAAACAATCCCTTATGCCCACGCAGCCACCCAACCCTTACACCTCACACAGACGATGATCATATATACTCAGTCCCTCCCCCTCCCTACACTCTATCACACTCTCTCACACTCTCTCTCTCACACACACACACACACACACACTAAAATAATAAACATGACGCTGAGTAAAGATGAACCAGGTGACGAATTGCCATCAGAGGAGCCGTCTGCCCCGGGAGCTGCAAGCCACCCATAGCCACCAGGCACGGACCCAGGGCGCCAAGAGGGGTGTGGCAGAGATGCCTAACCTCCAACCAGGCACCCACAGCACCACACCCACCCAGCCACAGCCGACCACCGCTCCCGGTGCGGAGGGCTCCCCAAAGGAAACACTGGAAAGAAATGGTAAAAAGGAAAGGGTAAAACTTTTAAAACATCCAATGAGACCAAATCATGAGTCCCAGTTAACATATGAAGTGTTTCTGTCCAGTGAAACAATAGCAGTGGGACTTTGCTTTGCAATAATGATGATAATAATAATGATAATAATAATAATGGTTTGGGTTTATATAGCGCTATTTTTCTGGAAGGCCACACTCAAAGCGTATACAGAGACCATTATTCATTCACACCCAGTCATACTGGTGGTGGTAAGTGAAGTTAGCTGCAGCTGTCCCGGGGCAGACTGACAGAGGCGTGGCTGCCAGTTTGCGCCTAGTAAAGTGTCTTACCCAAGGACACGCCAACAATGACTAGGAGGAGCGGGAACCACCGACCCTTTGGTTGGTAGACAACCACTCTACCACTGAGCCACTGCTGTTCCACATCCTCCTCAAAACAAGGCTTCATTATGAAATAGGACTAATTAAACTTTTCAAACCAGGGAAATCAGAAATAAAGTCCTGCCTCTAATACAATCCGGCCTCAAATAGAGGCCTGTTACCCACAGTTTAGGTAACTAAAGGCGACGGACCCTATTTGGGGAGTTAAAGTAATTCATGTTTCAGTACGAAGCCTCAAGAAACTCAAATCTTTCTGTATCTGTCCCAAATGAAAACCCCACTGCGGACAGAAACCCTTTATTTCTTAACCAGATTTTCATTTGCAGGCACATTATGTTGTATGTATGTATGTTCATGGCTGGTTTCTCCTGGCTTCTATTTGAGGGCAGCTTGTATTGTTCTACAGTAGGGTTGGGCATCTTAGGTATAAGGCCGATACGATACGTATCTCAATACAATGTCTCTGATCCGATATATTAGAGACATGTGGCATTTTGTGATGCGATACAATTCACAACCAAATCATGATTCAGTGTGATCTGGTTCAACACAGTTCATGTGGTGATGTCAAAGAAGATGCTGTGCAATTCAGTGAAACTAAGACTTTTCACAAACTGGCTTTTCTCTTAGAGTCTGAGTCTATGTTTTAAGTTTACAGTGCAGTGTCATTTTACAACATGTGAGTCACATATTTATGTATCCTCAAGATAAACTCCATATTTAAGTACAAAACAATTTGCACCATTTTTATCC
>OOFC01033990.1:0-17615 GCA_900323345.1 Pseudochromis fuscus | reverse complement strand
GGAGGGAGGAGGCGGCCGGCGTTGTGGGAGGGGGGGCGGTGGGTTCACCTCCTCAGTCTTTCCGTACCCTCCTCTTCCTCACAGCTTGTTTGTGGCTCTCCTCAGCAACGTCTCCTCCTCCTCCTCCTCCTTCCTCCTTCAGCTGCAAAACAAACAGGAGGAGTCAGGAAGAGTGAAAGACGTCATGTGGTCCCAGCAACACCAGTGCAGACTCCCTGACTGTGCACAGTCCTCTTAGGGTGGGTGATGGAGGACAGGAACCTCAGCTGAACATTATGTGGGACTTTACAACCCTCCTCTTCATCTGTGATGGACACAACTACACACCACATCTAATCCTACTCAACTTGTCAGAAACCAAAAAAAATCCTAATAAACATTGTCAGTATGTTGTTAGCAACAAGCTGCAGCAGCAGCAGCACTGAAACATGTGATGAAGATGAAACATCCCTCACATCATGTCCTAACCTGGTGTTTCTGAGCCGTCAGTAGTACCTGCACTCACTCACTGTTCTGCACACCACACACTGATCCACTCATGCAGCAGTGATGGAGCATCACTGAGACCAAGACCTGATGGTCTGTCCACCAGCTCCTTGTTGGTCTGTTCATCTGATGTGTGGCTGTGGAAATACAAACTGAACTGGTCTCACTACAGCTGGGAAAACCCACAGGACGCTGATGGTTCCTGGTTCCTGGTTCTGCAGTGACTCCTTGGAAAGTCCTTCATTACAAATGTCCAGGCTTGTTACATGTGTCCCTGTCCCTCCATTGTGTCCCTGTCCCCCCGTTGTGTCCCTGTCCCCCCGTTGTGTCCCTGTCCCCCCGTTGTGTCCCTGTCCCCCGTTGTGTCCCTGTCCCCCGTTGTGTCCCTGTCCCCCCGTTGTGTCCCTGTCCGCACTATAAAACACAGACGGAGCCACTGGGTCTGCAAAAAAGTGCAGTACCACCGATGGCCACTAGAGGCTGGCTCCAGAGTAAGTAGATCTGATGCTTCAAAAAGAGGAAGATTCGGGGGTGTGGTCTGATCTACTCTGGACAGTGTCCCCGGGGTCACAGGTCACATCCAATCATTTTCCCACAGGACAGATAAACACCAACCTCTTCTTCTGTTGTTCTTTCAGGAGCTTTGCTGTCTTCCTCTCCTTCCTCCTCTTCCTCCTCCTCCTCCTCTTCTTCTTCATCATCCCCCTCTAGGTTGTCCCCTCCTGTCTCTGCACCGTTGTTGTCCTCCTCGTCCTCAGCTTCTTCTGTTGCTGTGGAGATGAAGAGTGAGGATGAGGATACAGAAAGTAAGATGGCCGCCCCCTGCTTCAGCAGCTGAACCCTCCTCACCTGCAGCAGCTGCTCCTTCTGTGGCCTCAGCTGCTTTCTCTTCTTCATCAGCGGCCGCCTCCTCTTCTTCATCCTCCTCCTCTTCCTCCTCCTCCTCCTCTACATCAGCTTGGGGCACGTCCACCTTCTTGTACACGTACTCGTCCTCGGTTTTCTGGGACAGAGACAGGAGACAGTTTCTTCAAAAAAAGACACAAAGTGAATTATTTTCCAACAAGTAAAAACTAAAGTGAAACTAAAGTGTTACTGATGAGATATGAACAGAAAGATTCAGCGTCACAGTAAAAAACAGATCAAACCTGTGTATTGATGATTTCTTCATATTTTCTACCATCACTGAGTTCTTAGTGATTAACTCCTGATCAGGATGAAATACTGAGTTTCAGGATCTGAACCATTGTTGGTTTCATGTCACTGTTTCCTTTGAACACACACAGTGGATGATGCTGCACATGCTGAATGTGAAGGAGACATCTTGTTAATAAAAGCTCCTCCTGCACAGACCTGAACAACAGGTATGTTTATTCTGCAGTACAAATCTTATACATTCAGATTACTTGGTTTGAGTAACATCAGTCCTGATCATCACTGATTATTGTCCATGAACTGAATGTGGGACAGAAATGACAGTTTCACCATCAGGTGAAGAAGACTTTGTGTTTTGTTGAAGATTAATTCTGACAACGATGAGGACTCTGCAGGTCCTCGTACCTTGGGCCAGCAGAAGAGGATGACCAGTCCCACAGGCAGACCCACTGTCAGGATGTAGATCACCCAGAGCCACGGTCGCTCCTCCGCCGCCATCATCAGCTGAGCAAAGATCCCGGGCTGAGGACAGATCAGAGAGCAGGAGGTCAGTCTCCATGTCCACCCTCACACAGCACCTGTGCTGTGCACCGGCTGACACCGACCTCGTTAGCGCTGGCCACCAGTTTCTTCAGGCCCCAGCTGTCAGAGGCCCAGCGGTCGGCCACCTCCTTGTGAGAGGTGATAATGAAGTTGTCAAAGTAGATATCGGAGGTCATGGACCACAGCTCCAGGCCCAGAGCTTTGAACGGTGTCATCCTGAACGGCTGCAGGTCCTCAAAATAGTCGGGGTTATTGATCTTCCGCGGCTTCCAGACTCCCTGTGAGGAAATGAAGAACGTGGAGCAAACAATCAGAAGTTTTCAGCAGCTGCAGCAACAAACAGCAGAGAGGTCTCCATGATATTAATAACACACTTCCATCAGTCACACTCAGCACTTACACTCAGTGTCAACAACCCTGTGTTTACTCTGCAGAGCTGCATTCACCTCATTACAGATCATCCTTGGTGGCTCACTGCATCACATGCTGCTCACATACTTCCTGGTTCTGGTCCTGACCATGTAAAGTTCCCACAGTCAACCTGAAATAACCCGACTTCAATTCTCACATCTGGTCTTTTACAGCGACTCTCTGCTACTTGTCTTGACTCTAAAACCACAGCTTCAGCAGCATCTTCTGTACATGACTGCAGCACTGTCCCCTCATTCCCTCCACATCCCAACGCTGCTTCCAGGACCATGTGAGTGACACGTCCTCTGCAAACATCATCCACCCAGAAAATCACCTGCTTTGGATCAGGGGCTTGATAACACATCAGCATTATGTCTCATCAAGATATATGTCAGGGTGCTTGACTCTTAATGGCAGAACATTAAATACTGACGTGCTGGAGACGAGCTTTTGTACAGATCTCAGTTTGCATACATCAAAAAAATATCCTGAAGCAGTTTTCAGGACATTTTCCTCCAGTCTCGAAGTATCTGGGAGTTTTCTTGGACTGAAAAACAGGTGTTAAATAGTCCAGGATGTGAGGGAGCCTGCAGCAGCAGCTCACTGTTACCTGATAGTTGGGATTGTCCACCAGAGGAGCTTTCCACTTCCCTTTGTACTGAGGGTTGTTGATCATGGGACGTTTCCACTCCCCACAGCCAGGAGCCGTCTCACAGGCCGGGTTAGGAACCTGCGGTGCCTCCCACTCCCCATCCATCTCCTCGTCCCTGCACAGAGGACGACACACGGCGGCGAGGTGTCACACCCAATCATTCTGGTCTCACACCATTGGACCATTGTTTCCTCACCAGTCCTCTGGTTTCTCAGCATTGGGGTCGGGGACAAACTCTGGCTCATCGTCCAGCCAGCCCTCCGGCTTCAGGGCGTCAGGGTCGTCTACCTTTGCAGGGGCATCCTCGTCCCTTGAACACACACACACACACACACACACACACACACACGCACACACACACACACACACGGACACACATGTACACACCAGGTGTCACTTTTTACTAAACTCACAGATGTCTTTACTTTAAAACATGTAAAATTATCACAACATAATAATAATAATAATAATAATAATAATAATAATAATAATAATAATAATAATGGTTGGATTTATACAGAGCTTTTCTAGACCCTCAAAGCTCTTTACACAGACCATTATTCATTCACACCCATTCATACCGGTGGTGGTAAGCTAAGCTAGCCACAGCTGCCCTGGGGCAGACTGACGTAGGCGTGGCTGCCAGTCTGCACCTACGGCCCCTCCCACCACCAAACCATTCACTATATATACATATATATTCAGTGAAAGCAGGGCCCCGAACAAAGTTCAGGGTCATGTCACTGTGAACAAACACAGACAGAGGTTTCATATTTCTGTGAATGACTTCGAGCCTCCCTTGCTGTACTTGTGGTTAGTACGGAGATGATCCTCACCAGTCTTCAGGCTTCACAGCCTCCGGGTCCGGGATCTTGGCCCGCTCGTCCCAGTCCTCGGGCTTGGAGTCGTTGGGGTCGTCGATCTCTTTGAGAGGGTTGACAGGAGGCACCACGTCGTTCAGCAGGCTGCCGCGGCTCACGCTCGACTGGTCGATGAGCATCTCGTAGGAGTTGTCTGGGTTCAGGACTGGCCACAGACAAAAGTAGAAAAATGTGCATAACGCATGTACAAAAAATGTGTGTGTGTGTTTTTATCAATCAGCAACAACACTCCAACATACTGAGTGTGTACAGGTGAGTTTTCTTGTCCGTGTAGAACTTCTTCAGGTCGACGTCGGCCCTCTTGGCGTGCTTCTCCTCCGTGTCCTTGTTCAGAGGATTCTTGTGGCGGAAGATGAAGTGCAGCTTGTAGTCCTCGCCACATTTGTCAGGTCCAAACATGATGGTGTAGGGCGTGCGGTCGTGGAAGTGCTCCTGCAGTGCAGACCAGAAAAATAATCACATAACTGTGGAGACTCTTCACAATGTTTCCTCAAGTAAAACCCAGCGGTCAGTTGAACGCTGGGTCTGTAATGATGGCAGGACCACAAATACAGACGGAGAGAAAACAGGAGTGAATTAAACCATTAGAGCTTTCAAATATGTCACAACAAAAGCCTGAAATGGAGGGTTTCTGTCCACTGAAATGCATGAAGAGGGCTTTTATTTTGACATGGTTAAAAAGAGGCTTCATACTAAAACACAACCAATTCAACACACACACACACACACACAGACACACTCACACACACACACAGAGTCAGTTTTAAGTAAAGTCCTGCCTCTAATACGAGCCTGAATTAAATGGAGGCCTGTGGCCCCGCCCACACTTTGAGGCTCGACTCACCAGGTTGAGGCTGCCACTGTCTGAGAGCAGTTTGATGTACGCTCCCCCACAGTCGATACCATCCTGGAAATTCACCTCGTACCTACAACCACGTCACAAAACAACCATTTCACAGGTTCCTTTTTTATTCTGATTATTTTCTACACAATTCAGGAGACCCAGTGTTTGTCTGTGCACATGTCAACTCACTGAATAACCAGAGGTTCGTCCTGGAAGATGAACGGTTTGTCCAGCATGGCAGCAATGGCATGGTGTTTGGCCCGGGACTTGAGCACCAGGCCCTGGTCTCCGGGAACCTTGTTCTCCTTCAGCTGCTCCACAGCCCACTTCCCTGAGAGGAGAAATTAATGACAGTCATTGAGATTCAGGAGAAACAAGTTTAAAAAATCCATTTCCAAACACAGTACATTTAAACAAGTACTGTACTTTAATACATTTAGAAGTATTTGTACTTGAATATTTCTATGGTATTTTCTTCTGAAAAAGCTCTGAGGCAACTATTGTGCTTCTTAGTACATTATTTCCACCAGCTATAGTTACTAGTTTTCAGATCACTGTTTTTATACGGAGACTAAATGATGAGGTAACATAATCCTGACATTATTCCCTCCATCAGCTCCACGTGGTGGCACAACCACAGGGGCAGTGCGTGGTGGGATTACTTCTCCAAAGAGGTGGTTTTCAGCAAAGTACAATCATGTTAAAGATTCTGTAATAAACTTTTATTTGCATAAGAAAGAAGTGTAAGTGTAAAATCCACATAAAGGTTTATTTGTTATATCAGCTGTCATCAGGCTAATCTGAACTTTTCCCTCAATCAACCTGTTTGGTCAGACTGTACTGAGGGTGATGCTAATGTTTTTCATGACAGTTTATTTTCCAGGATGTGTGTTTGCAGACCCGAGTACTCAACATAACATCAAACTGTGTCAGTGCTTCTGTCTGAGGCGCTGTGACCTCATATTGCAGCAATTCTACTGCCAACGTAGGTGTTATTATGACTAAAAGGAAAAGTGGCCAAGATTACAGAGCAACACTTGTAAATATATATATTTGTTTTTTCATCATGGATGAGCCTGTGTGAGGTGAAGGTGCCCACACACATGTGGATCAACAGAGGGAGGGTGAGGGAACAACAACAAACCATCATATTTGGCGATGTCGTCATCTGCGTCCTCCTTCACTGTTTTTGACAGCTGCCATCTGCAGAGAGCAACATCACAGAACACTGTCAAACACACTCTGACCACTGATTGTGCAGCTTTATCCAGTTAATACCTCTGGGGGCTCGTGTATCTCGGTGTGTATCAAACACCTTCACTGTATTTTTAGCAGCACTCAGTGGAAAATGTGTCAGGCAATACCTGTCCAGTGTCCCATCATCAAATGTCTCTGCAAAGTACACATCTCCAGTGGGAACAGGAGTCCTGTAGGTCACCTGGGGATTGAAAAGAGACATCAAACACTCTCCAACACAACATCTCTCTTCAGTGAGACTCTTCCTCACATGGCCCATCCCTGACCTGGAAGGAGACATTGGCATCACTTCCAGCCTTCCCGCTCCCTGTGCCCTTTTGATCCATCTCATCAGACTGATCTTCATCCATCACCGTCGCTTCTTCCTCTTCTTCTTCCTGCTCATCCTCTGCCATCAGCACCTTTAACTCCTCCTCGTCCAAGCCCATATCGTCGTCATCGAGGTCCAAAACCTCCGCCTCCGACTGCTTCTCCTGGGCCCCCGCTGCCACCACCGCCAGGGAGGACAGGAGCAGCAGACGCCACATCCAACCTCTGTCCAACTTCATCTGCAGCGGGAGAGGGGGAGGAAAAAAATGGGGGAAGTGCAAGATAAGGGATGTGCATGGTGTGTGCAGCAGTATGGGAGGATGGAGGGGGGATGGTACAGAGAGGCAGGTGTGAGTGAGACAGATTTTATTTATGGAGAGCAATGGGGAATGTGTGTGTCGTGTCAGGATATAAATAGAAGACAAGTGTGTGAAAGGATGGAGGGATGACTGGATGAGGTTAGAGGAAAAACCAAAAGCGATGGCAGTCACATTCGTACACAGCGCGACATGGTGTGGAGGCGATGTCCTCAGATCACACACTGATCTCTGTGTCATGTTTTCCCATCAGATCACACAGATAAACTCCTGAGCTCATATCACAAACATCCATCCCTCTCTGAAATTACAACAACCTTTTTTACACAGCACATCTTTACTACTCCAAATGTCCATGCACAGTTTTAATATGACTTTGAAACCCAGGGAGATAATCTGCTGAATCAAAGATCTAATACACCAAACAGCATCCTCAATGACCTATTGATCGACCCACACCTGCTCGCTCTTGTTGCAAGCAGCCGGAAATGAAAAGCATCGCTGCAGACAGCACAGTGGCACGCTTTCCCTAATTCCCAATTAACTTTAAGTTCCATATTGGTGTGGTTCAGTTTGCTAACAATAGAGGGCAGGAGCACTGTAATAAACATAGGGGAGGAACAAAAAGCAGCCTTCAGAGCGTTATCTTGAACAGCATCAAGATGTTGCATCCTTGGTCTGAATAGAAGCAACAGTTTTCATCAGAACTCTGAACCATGCACCAACCAGGAAGAAAAGGCTGATAACAATCTGAAAATATATAAAACAGTGTCTTACTGCACAGAATTACATTTTCCATGAATAAAAAGCTACATAAACTCTCAGTTGTCATCTCTACATCACAGAAGTGGGCATGGTTTCTGCAGTGTGCACATCTTAACAACATCAGCTGTAAAATTCACTGGTTAATGCACCATTCCCACAGCTTGAAGGTTACAATGCCATGGAGGCACAAAAGCATAAATTCAATTTAAGATGAAGCACCGTAGAAAAATCAACATCGCTCTCGGACGTGAAATATTCAAATTTTGGTCTTTGAGTGTGTCAGCTTTAGAGTCTTTCCTTTTGAAACAGACACGGCCTCGTATGCTGACCACAGTCAGGATTCACTGGCACTGATGTGCAGCTCAAACCTCGGATGACCTGCAGTGACAGCTTTAAAAAAAACTCTGCTGCTGCCCGTGCAACAGTTACAGCCACAACTTCTCCCTTTGGTGAATGAATGTGAATGAAAACAGATGAGTCCTCCATCAAGCTACAGTCCAGTGTGCAGGGACTACATCCTTATCTTGTTGATGCTCAACATCACCAACAGGCTCTATTCCCATGTATAATCTGTAGCAAGGAGACGTCCGACATCGCAAGTATATGATTAGTGCAGAAATAAAGGTCACAGGACGGGGCTGTGGAGCTAATATGGCTGCCACCGAGCACTGCAACGTCCAAACTCTTTTCCATGAACGGCTCCGGCTGCAGCACCTGCTCCTGCTAGCTAGCTAGCGTTAGCTTAGCAGGACGGCGCGCCAATCACACAAACAGCAAACGTTAGCATAACATAGGCTTAGCTCGTAAAAGTAATTGGCTTATATGAAAATGGGGGCGGGGGGGACCCGAAAATTAAACACGTTCCGATATAGACACAACGCAGAAAAACTGAGTTTTAAATTGTACAAAAACAGACCGGAAAATGTCTTGTTACGCTGCACAAATGAATGAACAGCGACAGTTAGCATGCTAGCAGTGATGTCGCACAGGGAGAAGGGATGGGGAGAAACGGGAAAACAAACCTTTGCGTAACTGCAGAGATGGGAAAAAACCCTCGATAAAAAAAATGCGTTCCCCGCTTCTTCACGCAAAAACAGGGAGAGAATCTTGTGCGGTTGGTCCGCTGTGAGTACCGCTGAGGTGCGGGTGGGAAGAACGCGGTTATCTAGTGGAGGGGATGGACCGCAGATGACAGCTCGGCCCGGATAACGGTGCGACCGCAAGCGAGTCCCTCCGAACGGTCATGCGCACTGCGAGCAGACGGACAGCTTGAATGCTGCCTTCACGTACCATCAAAACTGTAGGACGTAACACGAGACGTGAGTGCTGGTAATACGAGAGCGAGCGTCTCCTACTTTTGTTTCCAGGACAAATTTCTCCTACATTCTTCTTCTTCTCATATACAGCTTTACAAAGAACTGACTCTGACGTTTGTTTTCCACTCATTTAACTTTAATTTGTGTTCTGCAAATGTTAGTAACTGATCAAAATAATTCGATGTTATAGGCTTGAGATTTCATGACATACGCCTCGTACAAAATCACTTTTACCAATTGACTCTCAAATTTCCCTCCAGTGTGTCCACTGTTATGTTTTGTTCGAAGAAAAAGCAACATTAAACATTTGAAATACCCCAATTCTTCCAACTATTTTTTAAACCGCAGCCAATAAAGGCCTACATTACGAGCTTACAGTGAGCTTTAAAATGCATCACAGCAGAATTTCAAAGTAAAAGCTCATTACTCAAAAGTCCCACTCTAAACGAAGCAAAATATGGAAATACAACACAAACGAAAAGTCATAATGAATTAAAACCAAACCTACTAACATAACAATGACCGAAAGCAAGCAAAATTAGGGAAAAATATCACCTAGGCTTTTACTGTAACATTTCGTATTCACCTCCGGGTTGTAGTTCAGAAAACACTGATGGCGGCCACATGCTTGTAGGCGCAGTAATACAAATAATTTAAATTAAAACTGCAGCCACGTAAAAAGCAGCAAAATGAAAGACACCCCGCTGTCCAACTGTGAGCGGGACTTCCTGCTTAAAGCCATCGAGGAGAAGAAGGTGGGCTGGTGTCTCCTGCTGGATCTTTGACCTGCTGACAACACTGATGCTGAATGTCAGCAGATCTCCAAGACAAGGGGAAAGTTTTCTGTGTCTCATTTGATTTGGTTGATGAACTGTGTGATGAAGTGTGTTTTCTGCCCCCTCCCTGCAGCGGCTGGATGGACGACAGACTTATGACTACAGAAAGATCAAGATCACATTTGGGACTGACTACGGATGCTGCTTTGTGCATCTGGGAAAAACCAGGTGAAACCTTTAAAACCTCTGCAGTGTCTGATGACTAACGTCGTTAATATTACTCTTACGTCACCATTTAAAGTTCAGATTAAAGCTGTCAAACTGTCCCTGCAGTGCACCTCTGGTATGTTTGGGTTTTCAGCATTCACACCATTGAGATCCAAATCTTTATCATTATTATTATTATCATGATAGTAATAATAATAATTACTGCCACATACTGCGAGCCATGGAAACATTCAACTGTCAACATGTTCAACATTATTCACTTTATCAGATATTCACCTTTTTTCCACTAGTTGTTACTTTAGAAGTGAATCAAAAGGATCTTCACCTCCCGTCAACTTCAAACACTTCACACACTTCAACCAGAGTTTCTACTGTTCTACACGTTCTACTTCTACATCTTCTACTTTCTCTACTTCTACTTTTGTATTTACTTTTTCAGTGTTTCCTCCCTTTTCTACTTCCACTAGTTCTACTTCTGCTGGTTCGACTTTTTCTATTTCTACTCTTCTACTTTGTCTGATCTACTTTGTTTCGAACATTTGTTTTCACTTTTTCTACTTTCCTATTTTTTCTATTTCTTTCTACTTCTCAGTGTCTATTTTTCTACAGTTTCTTCTTTAACTGCATCTATTTTTGGTTTCACTTTTTCAGCTTTTTTAATTGTTTCTACTTTTATATTTTCCTTATTTCTTGAACTTTTTCTGTTTTTTCTACTCTTGCTAGTTCTACATCTTGTACTTCTATGCCTACTTTTGCTTTTATTTGATTACTAGTTTTTCTACTTTCTCTACTTCTGTCTACTTTTCTATTTACTTTTTTAATATTTTCTACTCCCACTGGTTCTACATCTACTATTTCTACACTTCTATATTCTCTAATCTACTGTCTGCACTTTTGTTTTTACTTTTTCTACCTCACCCTCTTCTGCTTTTCGACTTTTTCTAGTTCTTTCTATTCTTTCTACTTTTTGTCATCTTGTACATTCATGAGTAATTTCAGCCTCCAGCGTTCACACTGCGTCTGCCTCTGGACATACACGGTCTAGTTTTTCCTGTGTCCACTCCTCAGGGTCATGGCCCAGGTGTCGGCCGAGCTGGTGGCTCCTAAAGAGAACCGACCCAACGAGGGCATCATGTTCTTCAACATCGAGCTGTCTCCTATGGCCTCGCCAGCGTTCGAGCAGGGGAGGTGAGGAAGAGCTGAAGAGGCCATGTTTGTGTTGATGTTTCTGTGGTGACCTGTCAATCAGCTGCTGTTCTGGTTCCTCCTCAGACAGTCGGAGCTGTCGGTGAAGCTGAACAGGCAGCTGGAGAGATGTCTGAGGAACTCCAAGTGCATCGACACAGAGTCCCTGTGTGTGGTGTCTGGAGAGAAGGTGACACACACACACACACACACACACACACACACACTAAGGAGACAAACAGAAAAGACCCCACCCACCGTGATGATGACAACACGTGTGTGTGTGTGTCAGGTGTGGCAGATCAGAGTGGATGTCCACATGCTGAATAATGACGGGAACCTGATGGACGCCGCCAGCATCGCCGCCATCACTGCCCTGTGCCACTTCAAGCGCCCTGACGTCGGGATCCAGGGCGATGAGGTCACAGTGGTGAGTCAGCAGCAGGAAAATACTGAGGGTTGCTTTCATGATGCACACACTAGATGTGGTGTTACCTCAGATGTTGTACTTGTGTCCTCAGTACAGTCCAGAGGAGAGAGACCCCATCCCTCTGAGTATCTACCACATGCCCATCAGCATCAGCTTCTCCTTCTTCCAGCAAGGGTGAGACTCCACAGTTGAAGTGTTCAGTCCCTGAATGTGTAAACCTCCTCGGTGTCCGACTGACTGACGGCTCGCTGTGATCCTCCCTCCCGCCCTCTCTGCAGAACCTACCTGCTGGTGGACCCGTGTGAGCGGGAGGAGCGAGTGATGGACGGCCTGTTGATGATCGCCATGAACAAACACAGAGAGATCTGCTCCGTCCAGTCCAGTGGGGGCATCATGCTGCTGAAGGAGCAGGTGAGTGGAGGTGGTGACCTTTCCACCAAAAACTGACAGCTGACCAATCACAGCTAAACGCCACCCTGACCTTTGTTTGGACGTCCTACTTCTTGCAGGTTTCAAGATATTATACATTATAAATACATAGATTTAAGATGTGTGGGACAAAACACAACAGGACCACAAACTGTCCACAAAGCAGCAGGTGAATCACTGGTGGTCAGTGGGACCGTCTGATTCATTTACTGCACAAGCAGCTGTCTTTGTAAATCTAATGTATCTAATAATAATCTAATCTAATCTAAATGTAAATGAACCAAAACAACATTTTATAGCTTAATCTGCATATAGCCAGTGGTTATCATGTGCTGAGTATAGTACTAATGTGTGTGTCTGAAAATGTGTCAAATCAATTCAAAGGGACATCTGATGTGAAACCCAGTGTTTAAAGTCTGTTATATGTTTTCTTTGGTATCTGCCTCCAACACACTGACACATGTTAAACCCTCCTCACTGCTGCTCAGCTGCCTGTAGACAAATACCTGCAGGAAACATTTCAAACATTTCCAGCAGATTTTCTCTTTTTATTCTGTTTTTGGGTCATTTGTGTCACTATGGTGGTTAGAAAAACTCACATTTACTGGGTTGTACTGAAAAATATATGACGTGTAAAATATGTTAGATATTCTTCACAACTGTATTTATTAGACACAATAAAGGATTAAAGGAAAACCGTTCCAGTGTTTGACAAACTTCAACATGAAGTGAGTCGGGTTCAGTGTCACCACAGTGTGTAGTTACACTTCTAACTTGTTTCATCTGTGTTGTTGAAGGTCATGAGGTGCAGTAAGATCGCCAGCGTCAAAGTGTCTGAAATCACGGAGCTCATCAGCAAAGCGCTGCTGAACGACAAGACGGCGAGGTGAGCGGTCATGTGATCACAGGACCACGCCTCTGTGTTGACCTGGAGTTTTAAACGTTACATTTTGTTGTTTTGTTTGTAGGAAAGCAGGCGAGAGGTGTGGGTTTGCAGAGTCGATGCCTCAGGAGCGAATCACGACTCTGAAGATGGACGAGACGCCGGTGGAGATGACGTCAGTGGAGACGGAGAGAGCCAATGACATCGTAGAGAAAGCTGAAGCTCCGCCTCAGACGTATCCTGATCTCAGTGACAGAGAAACTGTGTTTGTTGTCATCTTGTCTGGTCAGGGAGCTTCTTTAACCCAACACACACCAGAGTGCCCTCCCCACTGGTCCCAGTCCCAGGTGTGGGGCAGGTAGGTGAGGGGCTGCAGAACACCTGGGGACTGGAGGAGGAGGAAGATGATGATGATGATGAGGGTGAAGAGCAGGTGGAAGAAGTCACAAAGATGGAGGTGGAACAGCATCAGAAAGAGGAGAGCAGAGGTTATTTCATGTGGTTTAATCTCTAGTAGATGTACTGTTTGTATTTGTAGCTTCTTAAATACACATCACCTGTAATATTTGTATTTGTTTTAACTTACAGCAGCAGACGTCATTGAGTTATCAGACAGTGAGGAAGAGGAGGTGGTAATACTTCATCCTGAGACATCAGACAAACCAAAGTAAGTTATTTTTATATATGTGTGTGTGTGTGTTAGCATCAGCTGATGAGCAACAGTTTTTTCCTTCTCTCAGAAACACAGGTTCCAGTTGTCACCAGAAGGGGGCAGCAACATCCAAGAAAAAGCAGAAGAAATGAGTGAAAGGCGATGTCATGGTTTTTATGATAAACGCTGTTCACACCTGCTGCTTGAAAACAGGGGTTACCTCTTGTTTTAGTGGTTTGGGTGAAAATATGTTCAGAATTTTGTCACAATGAGGTTTTTTTGACATTTCAATTGTTTACAAAGTGATATTTTACAAGAAAAACTGTGGAGGGTGTGGAGCAAATTAAAAAGTTTTTTGTAAAGTTGTGTTGTTTGAATTATTGTGTGAGTTTAGAAAGATGTGGTGTTACATCAAAGATAACAGTGTTATTTGACCAAAACAAGCATTTTAAGTTCAATCTGTTGCAGGACAGTGCATTTCTTTGTATGTTAGAAAACTACAACATACATAGTGTGGGTGAATGATACAACAGTAACAGCACACACTGACTGTAAATAAAAGTTCAGGTTCCACCGAGATTTGAACTCGGATCGCTGGATTCAGAGTCCAGAGTGCTAACCATTACACCATGGAACCAGCACTGGTAACCAGTGTGGTTCTGTGGCTGATGAACTGTTGCACCACCGCTGTGTGCAGCTCGCATCCGGTGATCTGCGTGTTTCACTGTTGCACGTGAGGATTATCACCGCACGTCTTCTTCTGAACGAATAATGTTCCCGCTTCAGCAGAGCGGGTTTGCTTCCGTTAGTTTACGACAGACATCACATAGGTGCACGTCAGTGACGTCACATTAAAAGGTTGCAACATAATATACAAGACAGAATTAAAGAAAAGTTGTGGCTGGCCCGTACGGGGATCGAACCCGCGACCTTGGCGTTATTAGCACCACGCTCTAACCAACTGAGCTAACCGGCCATGTGTGCATCCGGGTACCACACCGTTTAAGTAAGCGGCGATACCAAACGCACGCGCGCGCTTTGGAAACTGTTCACTGAAAAAGAAACTGAAATCTTCACGTTACAGATAAACATACACCTCCTCCTCCTCCTGCAGGATGTATCCTCCAACCATCAGCAGTGTTTAAGTTAGCAATAACTGAAAAAGACCAACAACAACAACAACAACAACAACAACAATAATAATAAGATTGGTCTGATCTGAGGTTTGCCTCCTCCGCGACTTTTTCCTTCCAAATAGCATTTTAGCATTAGCAGTCATACAGCTAATATACTGACGTGGTTTCCCTTTGATGAAAAGTGAATTAAACTTGCAGCCACTACAGTGTGCACTGCTCCTGTGCATTCAACACACTGGAGGCTCACACAGGGACACCTCCACAGTTCACTGCTTTCAGACTGAACCAGTGTGAAATTCAGAGTTTGGACATTTGGTCTGGTTTCCAAGACAGAATTTCATGGACCCTCCTGAAGTTGTGCAATCTGAAACTGTCTGAAAAAGTGTCCCACACAGGAAGCAGTAATGGTGGAGACACACACACACACACACACACACATGCTGGGGTTGTTTCTGGTTCTGGCCTGATTAGATCTTATCAGACCAGTATATCATCAACAAACAGCTCGGTCAGGGCACGTCTTTTACACGGGGTGTGTTAGCATGTGCACAGATGTATGTAACAGTGACTGTGTGTGCAGAGGAGGAGTGGCCATCTTGGTTTTCTATAGCATGGAGGTTTTCATTATTGTCTCTCTGCCTGACTCCTGTTTGCTTTCAGACGGACTGAGACGCAATCTCCAGAAAACAAACAGTAAAAGCTGTTGAGCAAATCCAGTCCCACCACCTGTAACCCAGGTGTGGATGGAGGAGATGTGAAGTTCTCAGAAGGGAAATCAAGTGCACTTTGTTGGGCCTGTTTTGCCCAAAGCCGTCCCTTGATAACAGATACACATGACTCACCTGAATGTAATGCAGTTTAATCTGTGCTTCTGAAGCCTGTGACCATTTAATCCTGCTTCTAAATCCCTGTCTTCTCTAAAGGTTCAGGGCTTCATCAAAGGATTGTCGTTGTCTTCTTCACGTTGGCAGATAAGGTGGGATGAGTGTAGCTGTAGTTTTTTATTTGCACACACACTCTCTTCACGTGCAGCCTCAGTCAGTGGAAAAGTACCGGACAAAGCAGCGACTGTGCCTGCTCGCCAGCCCTCATCACTGCCATCAACGGTCCGACACACAAAGCCCCGGTGCCCACTCTGTGTATTAAATGACACACAGGGGCAGTGTGTGACAGTAAACTCGCCATGAGTCCACTCGGTGCACAAGCAGTCTTCCTATTACAGCGGTTAATACAGTGCTGGGAGCTTGTGGTCATTTAAACTGGGGAGGCCTGACCACTACTGGGCCACAGAGACCCCGGGCTGGCTTTCTCTGCAGCAGTTTATTTTAGCATGGGACAGGATGCTGAAATAAACCTGGAGTCCAAACTGGTGAAGGAAGACGTCAGAATGAATCCAACTTCTTTTGGCCCAGCCCGACTGACCTGCTGTAACCTGGCTGTAACACTTTGTGGTCATTTGTGTTTATTTAAAAGGGTTTTTAGTCCAGTGTTTTGGTATTTTTGGGCCTATTCAGTGAAGTGCTGCAGCATGCTGCAGTCAGTGTGCAATGGAGGAAAGTCATTAAAGACTTTAAAACAGACAGATGTAGGAATCTGTTTTGATTTTAAAACAAGGGTCACAAATGGATTAAGCAACCCAACAAAGTGCAAAAAAAGTGCAATACCATGGAAGGCCAATAGGTGCTGGCTCCAAAAAAATGGCTCCACTTGACTTCAAAGGTGACATATGATGTAAAATCCTTCAAGGTTCAAGGGTCAGTCCCTTTGTCCAGACTGTACAGAGTCTGAGTCAGTCTTTGTCACTGCAGGAGGATAACAAGCCCGACACACACTACAGCAAAGTGTCAACGGTCTTTGTGATGTTAGCACAGAAAACCCCAACAAACATAGTGCCCTGCCACATGTGGCCAGAGAGCACACCCAACATCCAACATCCAACACCCAACACCCAGCATCCAACATCCAACATCCAACACCCAGCATCCAACCACCCCAGCATCCAACATCCAACATCCAACACCCAACACCCAACACCCAGCATCCAACACCCAGCACCCAACACCCAACATCCAACACCCAACACCCAGCATCCAACACCCAACACCCAACATCCAACATCCAACACCCAACACCCAGCATCCAACATCCAACACCCAGCATCCAACATCCAGCATCCAACACCCAGCACCCAACATCCAACATCCAACACCCAGCATCCAACACCCACCATCCACCATCCAACATCCAACACCCAACACCCAGCATCCAACACCCAACACCCAACATCCAACATCCAACACCCAACACCCAGCATCCAACACCCAGCATCCAACACCCAACACCCAACATCCAACACCCAACATCCAACACCCAACATCCAACATCCAACATCCAACACCCAACATCCAACACCCAACACCCAGCATCCAACACCCAACATCCAACACCCAGCATCCAACACCCAGCATCCAACACCCAGCATCCAACATCCAACATCCACCACCCAACACCCAACACCCAGCATCCAACATCCAACACCCAGCATCCAACACCCAACACCCAACATCCAACACCCAGCACCCAACACCCAGCATCCAACATCCAACACCCACCACCCAACACCCACCACCCACCACCCACCCCCCCACCACCCAACACCCAACACCCAACACCCAGCACCCAACACCCAACACCCAGCACCCAACACCCAGCATCCAACACCCAGCATCCAGCACCCAGCATCCAACACCCAGCACCCAACATCCAACATCCAACATCCAACACCCAACACCCAGCATCCAACACCCAGCATCCAACACCCAGCATCCAGCATCCAACATCCAACACCCAGCATCCAACATCCAACATCCAACCTCCAACACCCAACATCCAACACCCAGCATCCAACATCCAACATCCAACACCCAGCATCCAACACCCAGCATCCAACATCCAACATC
>OOFC01033987.1:0-21698 GCA_900323345.1 Pseudochromis fuscus | reverse complement strand
GTATTCCAGCTGATATAACTCTACCCTGATGAAAGGTACAACAAAACTTCATCTAGATTCTACATTTTGTTACCTTTCCATAGACACCAAGATTATGCATCTAGGCCCTACAGTTGTTGAGCAGTTACTGATATCATTTGGGCATGTCATTTCAGGTGGAAATGGTCAAAAAGTAGCCTCGGGTAGAAGTGGTCATATCACTCGAACATTTTAGAGTTTATGAAAAACACTGAAAGTGTAATTTGATTTGCTTGATGAAGCTTGGTATATATTTTGGACAAGATGCCCTGCTTTAAGATGTCAGCAATAAAAGAAATGTGTATTTCATATGTTCTTTTCTTATTTGATTAGTCATTCACTATACTGCAAGTGTTCTAGAATTCAAACTCTTTATTTGGGGGCCGTCAGCAGATATGAAATTAAAATGCGATTAATTAGATTAATTAATTAGAAATCCTGTAATTAATTAGATTAATTTTTTAAATCGTCTGACAGCACTAGTTATAACATACCGTATTGGCCCGAATATAAGACGGCCCTGATTATAAGACGACCCCGTCTTTTTCAAGACTCAAGTTTGAAAAAAGACTTTTTGAACACCAAATTAATTTTTATACAGAAAACTAGAAAAGCACTCTGAGAGTGCAGACCTCCGCCAAGCACTGTTAAGGCCAATTGATACTCGTGCACCACCGCATGTCCGCGCAAGTCTGCGTTGGTGCACGAGGGTCCGTGTCACGTAAATGTCATGGAACACATCAGGAAGCGCTCGAGTGGAAATGCGTGGAGGCGTCCGCGTGCAGCTCCAGAAATGTGAGTGCATCGCCCGGGCGCGGAGGTTCGCGAGCAACTGCACTGCGCCTGATGAAAATGGATGCCGTTGAGGAGAGACTTTGCGAGGATAATCCTTAAAAAAATTCCTGGATCCAGACGGTGATGCGGATCACCCCCAAAATGAAATCAGTTCTTCCTTTTCCCACTTCCAACATATCCTGAAAATTTCATCAAACTCCGTCCATAAGTTTTTGAGTTATCTTGAACACAAACAAACTGACAGACAGACAGACAGACAGACTGACAGACAGACAGACAGACAGACAGACAGACAGACAGACAGACAGACAGACAGACTGACAGACAGACAGATAAATGCCGGCAAAAACATAAGGAAGGAAGGAAATAAGTTTAAACTGTCCAAACACCATTCTTTGGCTGATAGTACAGAACATTAATCTTAACTCCTCCTCCATAAAATCCACTTCTTTGCATGAGTCCTTTGTGGAAAACACAATGCATGTTTTACTGTCTTAACAAGTGCTTAATGTGTCACACTTTTTGCAACAAAACACAGAGCAAACATGAATCAGTTGGAAAAAACATGCTTTCCTCATACATCTGGCATGGGTTGATAATGTAGTAAATCCTGTTTATTTGTTCATTAAAGACAAAAAAAGCATGTTCCTGCTTTATGACTAGTATATGACTGGTTTGACACCTTCGAAGGACACAGTCCAGCTGTGGTCCTGATCCAACCGTTCACATGTGTGGGTCCAGACAAATCAGTGTGAGGGAGGATTTGCTGCTGTGAGGCAGCTCCACCTAATCCCAGGCTGCATGACTCAACCAGTCCGGTCAAACAGCACAGACGTGGGGACTTCCCCTTCCCTCCAAAGATGTAGAGGAATACGGTATTGCCTCATGCGCCACTGAGGTAATATCATTACTTCAACCAAATGCTGCACAGTCGAACCTGAATATTGTATGTAAGTGTCCAAACCACATCGTGTGAGAGTTTATGCAAAGACCAGTTTGTCCTAAGAAATATTAAAGCAATAACATTTCTATAATTCTGGGATTACTGTTGCATCTAAACTTCATTTCAGTGCTGTGTAACAAAGTATCCTCTGGTTGTAACCTTAGTCTGTGAGAGTCCTGCAGCAGAACGCTTTACACCAGCTCCTGCCAAGAGCATCGAACAAAGACTTTAGTCATTTTTCGTTTTCCCCACAATAGATACCAATCAAATGTTGAGGGGGAAATCCGTCACATGGGTGTGCAAACCGCTCCATGAGTCTTTTGCACGCAACTTTAATAGTACTGCTATGTACTTTATGTAATGGATGTACATTTAGTCCAGTTACTGAAGAACATGCAAGTCACAGCCTGAGTAAAATTGGATATATATATAATCCTCCCCAATAACAAATGTGACACTTTTGGATGTAGTTTAGATGCAGGTTTATCTTCAGTAGCATAGACTGTGCCATAAGTCCAAACTAGATCTGCGCTGATGTATTTCCCATAGATAATATGAACTTGTAGCAAAGCATTGGTTGTATCTCTGAAAACAAACAGGGCCATATATTTTACTTGGAATAACAGCGATCAGCTGTATCAACACTGGTCCTCCTACTGCAGCCAGCCACCTCAAGTGAGAAACCATAGAGTCTGAGACGTCCTCTGAGAGCATTCAAGCCGACATGAGGCAAACGTTGTCATTCAGCTGAGTGGGATATTGAACAAATCCTAGTTTAATATGACTGTAGTTTTGTTCACTGGCAATCTCTGTTCAATGCAACTGTCATCTCGAAAAAAACTGTTCAGACCATGTAGAAATCTTCAGATACATGAGAGGCACTTTATAGCTGCTATGATTTGATGGCAGTATTATGATAGTGAGGCCTGCCTAACTTTTTCTCTCCCAAATAATCTCTGTGCTGTTTGCACTGGCACAGCTGTTTGCATTGCCTTTGTTCAGCTGTCTGTGCACTCCCTCCCTTTTTCCCCACTTTGATAACATAATACTCTGAGCATGTTTCCAAAGGGTAATAAAATGAGAAGGAGCCGCTATCTGCTCTTTGATTGAGCAACAACAGATTTAAACACATCCCATGAAACTGGAACATTTTACCATCCAGTGTTTTTTCTCGCTCCCATACATCCTGAAGATGTGGAGCATGCAGCGAAGCCTAAAGACTCCAACAATTATTTTCTTTCTAACCCTCAAAATGATTCAGGTTTCTCGTGCCTTTGATGTTGAACATTTAATCATTCATTTTGTTTCATTACAGTGAATATAGACTGAAAGTATGACAAAGAGCTACTGTAGGAAAAGCTATGGACATAATTCCACCTAGATTTATTTTTTTAATCAGCATAACATGAAAGTATTTATATTGGAAATGATCAATCTTTGATCTTCAACTAATCCTTACCATACCTTAACCTGGCAAAACATTGAATTCAGTAGGTTGGTTTATAAAATGGTAATAGTCAATGGTCAAGTCCACACAAATACATATATACATCAGCATGAAGAACATCCAATTTTTCATTGTGTGTCAGCAAGATCCTTAAAGCGCCCCCTCAGTTCACCTCAGTGACTTCATCAGCCTGAGACTGAGGTAAAAACTCAGCTGCGTTCTGCATTTGTTATTGTTTTATGATTTCCCAACATTGCGGCCACTCAGTAGCCACAGCCAGCTGAACGCTGGTCACCACACCTATAGAAAAACACACCCACAGGACATGGTTTATGCCTCAAAATATTGAAAATATTATCCACATCCATGTGTTGGGTTCAACAAATATTTCACTGGCCAAAAAAATGCATCAAATATACTGTGAAATACTCAGAGGGATTTTGACAATCTGTTGCTGCTTCCCACTCGTTTTTATGTCGCTTTTCTAAATTGACTCACAAATTATGTCGTCTGTTCATTAAGGAACCTGTTTTGTCATTAACCCTGCATGAAATGCACACAGTCATGGAAAATATATTTAATTTGACTTCTTCAGTTGACCTAGGCTTAGACATTTAGGTTCAAGCTCTGGATAGATCAGGATCTTGGTTAAACAGAGAATAAGTCAGACTGATTTACAAGAAATAACCTTTAACTTAAGAGTTTTACATTCACAAGATGCCAACTTTCAACGTAAGCAAGACAAAAACAGAGTTTACCCCAAAAAGATTTTGCAAATTAGCGTTTGTCCGTGACAGGAAATGAATGGAGAGTTAATTTTTTTAGAAGTCTGGTCCTGCAGATCCACCTTTGACCCCACAAAATCACTATCATTGTCAAGACTGTCTGGTCCTCTCCTCCCCGTGACCGACACATCTGCAGCAAGTGTTGACTGATGACAGCGGTCTCTACACTCGTCTTGTTTGTAGGTTTTGGACATAGTTGATCATATACTCACATCCAGACTAAACACATGCAGTAAGAAAAGCTGTTGGCACACTACAAACTTTGGGATTTGCAACCCCCATACAAGCATGACAGCATTCTTGGTCCCAGACCTGCAGGCTATAGTCTGGGGGGACTCTGTGTTTTGTTTCAATCATCAAAGCTATTAGGTTTAGGGTCTCTTCTCTCCGCCTATCACTCAGCAACACTCACGGCCACTCAGACCCTGAAATCTTACTCCGGAGAGGAGTGGGCAGTGGGGCTGAAGAAACGTCTCCCTGGCCTTGCTAGGCACTGCTGGGGGTCACTCTGCCATTCTTCTGTTACACAAAAGAGTTCTTCAAGTGCCTGTGTGACAATGGCCTTTAGATCACTGGGGCGTAATGATTGCTGGTTAATGTGAATGCACTCCATATTAATTGAGCCAGAAATAATATGAGGTTTTTCCACGTTTTTTATAAGTTGGCAGGGAAACTAGTGCTAGCAGCATCCAGCAACCATGACTAAATCTTTATATTGTCATATTTTCAATTCATTCATTTGTACATGGCAGACATGGTTGTAATAGATAGCAGCTAGAGCGCTAACATAATGTCACTCACAAGCTCTTCATAGTGAATGTGCACAAACCACAAGTCCACAATAGCAGTGAAGCATGATTTCACAAGACAAGCCTTTAACTTAGCACAAAGGAATGTCAGATGTGCTGACACAAAAGATCTCCCCTTTTTTCTCCTTGATTTACATAAAGCATAACACAATGAGGGAGATGAGACATTCAGGCATTTGCACACCACATTAAATGCTTTCAGGGATTCTGATTAGGTCAGAATGAAAACACGATCAAATAGAAAATAATTAAAACAAGGTTTCCAGGCTGTTTTTGTCGTAAACAGAGTTCGCTGTGTCTGTCACTGAATTAAGACAGGGCCCCTTCTGCTATGCCGACCTTGATTCACAGATCCTGTGAGACTTGCCAGCGCTTTGCTCTCTTTCAGCACAAGTCGACTTGGCCAGTGAAAGACAGGCACCCTCATGTCAAAACACTGTCTGCTGCTGCCAGGCTGCAGACTGTGTGCAGCAAGGAGTAGTTACTGTCACCATCAGTGCTCACATATTTATGTATACAGTACATTCTTGTACATATGACAACATATGCAATATATTACAAGTGAAACATGTCTTTTCATTGTTTGGCACGAGAGCAGCCAAGCCCAGTCAGGAGCCCTGTGCTTTCAGTGTTAAATGGTTTTTGAAGTTCCTCCCTCTGATCTACAGCCCTTGTTTTTAAGCTGCTCTGTCCAAAACTATTCTCAGTTGAAAGTTTAATCTATTTTCACATCATTTGAACCTCATCATTGCTGACTAATCACTCATGTTTATCTTGACAGTGCTAGATATAATTAAATAGTAGACACATTCAAAAGCTGTTGATTACGTTGTACCTGTGTATGTGTCTCTTTAGCCACTCGAAGGCTGTGAGGTGCAGGGAAAAAGGAAAATATGAGGCTGAATGTTCCTGTTTCTTACTTTTCATGTCTTGGATGCAGTGCTGTTGTGCACAGAATTTCCCCGTCTTCGTACAGGAAACAAAATGAAAAGCCAACATGTGGAGAATTTCTTGGGTATAACACAGTTGGCTATTTTCAATCCTGAAAACCTTTGACAGCAAGAGCAGAACTCAACCCCAAGTTATCTTTAATAGATTAAAAAAAGTAGAAATAGATAAGAACCAGGAAGGAGATAGCCAGTAGTCAACCCAGTACTTATTTGCTCATACAACCCAGTGAGAAAGACTGATCATTTATCATACATATCACACATATTACAGTATGTGGTCTGTATGACGCCCACATATGCATTGCCTACATGCTATTTGTCATTATGCTGCGTGGAAAATGTAGCTGCCACTGACAGCTTTATGACGACTTCACACAGCATTTTGAGCATCATGGCCAAGAAAAAAAAAAAAAAACAACATGGTCATAAAACCCTCCTGGTGCCTGCTAAGCCACAGTGAAATTTAACCATACTTTAATTTAACCATATCATTTAACCATACCATTGATTGTGTGTCACTGGTCCTATTGAACCAAAGCATGACATTTTGTTTGCCTTCACAAACTGAAAAGAATGTAATATGTCTACAAAACACATAACAGCAACCACATTTAAAACTTTGAATCTGCCACCTTAAATACAAGAAAATAGATGTTGTTTTGCAGCTTTGAAAAATTATCTAAGGCTGCACATTAAAGACACGTTCAAGAAAGATGCATCTAAATTTTCTAAACACTAGCGTAACATCATGGGTATAGGCCCCGGTGCAAATATTTTTGCACGAAACACAACCGCACCTCGTGCACTACATGCAGGCATGCACACACACACACATGCACAGCCACTCAAGAGAGGCTAACGCTAAATGTGATGCTACGTTTTCTTGTCAATTTTCATCTACTTGCTTTTTTTTCTTAGTGAAATGAGAAACAACTCACCTCACACCATCGCAACTCATCATGACTGACAGGTATCAACGTGACTGGACAAATGATCCTTTCCTCCTCCCATATCAGCCATTCAGCGTTACCTTAGCGACCCGCCCCAAGCTATTCCCTTCACGATAACGGGGCCTGTGGCAATTCTGGACAGTTGCTTTTTTTTCTTCCTTCATGGGCCCCTGACGGCATCTGGGCCCCAGTTGCACCATGTACACCACTGGATCTAAACTAAAACAAATGTGTTTCATTATTGACTGGCTTATCATATTTGCCCTACAGAACAATAATAAAACCAGATTAAAATTGAATGAACTACTTGATCAATGTGTTGGAAGGTGCTGGCTAAATCTTAAAAGCTAGTGTGTTAGCATAGGGAAATACAAACATACACACACTGAGGTGGAGACGGGACTACTGCAGCATTAATCCTGTTTAAAGGAGCAATCAGTATTTTATATTGGATAAAGTTTGACATTGCATCTCATTTGTTTAATCTGTCCACAATGTAAAATGTTTTCACTGATTTTCCAACACTAACCAGCTGTTTATAGTGAGTCTTTGTGTTATGTTAAACTCTGCTTGCCTGCTGTATCTTCATATTTAACTTACAGACATGAAGTTACATTCAACAACAAAGCAAATAAGCATTTTCCCCGAAATGTCAAACCATTACTTAAACGTTAGCTGGGTAAGCGTTTGTATATTAAAGTTGCCACACACATACTCAAACAGTCACCTCTGTTACCACAGGGCACACTCACTCTTGTATGAGGTGATTTATATCATGTGTCAGACCTTTTTACACGAGCAGCACCTTCACAATGGGAATAAAAGCAGCCTCATTAGTTTAACATTAACAGGTAGTTGATTTGCTCCAGTGAAGTCGACCGGTCCAATTTATTTGAGCTGTTTCCACATCATGTATTTCCATGTTCTTTGTGAATACACTTCTCTTGCAGCTCAATCACACACACAGCCATAAATAAACTGAATATTACTGGTTGACACTGTATAATCTAATTGTATAATGATATTAACTCCTTAAATGTTGGCGCTTGGTTTAAGCCTGAAAGTAAATACAACAAATTGGACCATATTTGAATTTATTGCAGTGAGAAAAAGTGTCAAGTATCCATTTCTGCCAGCCTACTTTTATTGAATAAGAATCTCATGTTGGTTGTTTCTTTACATCCACCACATACTAGTGTTTAACGCCATGTCATAGACTCACATCCAGTTTCCTGAAATAACATTGTGGCTTTCGATCTGCAAACTTACAAAAACATCAGTTCAAACTGCTCCACTCACGAGTGAGAAGACCGAACGTGAAAACATACATCTCAGCTCTTGAATGCCTGTTCTGTCTCAAGACTCATTCCTGGTGTGTGATCAAAATTCTGTACAAGTGTGTGGGAGAGCTGATGGATTTTGTTTACTTTAGAGGAAAGAGAAATGCCGGGGTCATCTATATTAAAACTGACAGGCCCATTTGGAAGCAATCACTGAATGTGTCATGGAAAAACGGCTACGTCATGGTGCAAGGGACATCAAGACTTTGCCAGCATCAATATTTTCTTTCAAAGCTGGCAATGGATGTCGTTTTTGACAGGGATTATGTTCGTGCTCAAGCTCCTCTCTGCAAGTTTACCGGTCATTTTTCTGGGAGAGCTCCAGAGACTAAGAGGCGTTGTTGGTGACACACACCTGCATGATCCAAAGCGAGGAAGAGTTTTATCACTGTCACCTCCTCCAGATAGGAAGTTCGGGTAATTAGCTGGACTCACCTCAAGCGAGGCACAATATCCTGTTTGAAGAGAGAACGGTTCTGACTCACTGACCCTGAGGACAGCACTCACAGGCCCTCCTCACTTTTGGAGACCACCTTGGATGGTTTGATGGGTAAGGGATGTAATCTTCCTGCCTGAATAGTTTGCATCCTCCCACCTGAGAGGTTGTCACATTCATCACTGATTTAACTCGTAAACATTCCTCAAGTTATTTCTTGCACTGCAAGGACAAATCTAATCAAAACGAAGACTTGACTCTACAGTGAAGCGACTGTGCTGTGACATTACTCACACAAATCACCTAATCACGTGATCACCAGGGTCAGCTCAGTGCTATGAGACCTGGTATTGTTAGTCAATGCTACACTGGTGAGTAGCAGGCTACTAGTCTAAGAAGGGATAATCCGATTTGTTTCACTGACTGCAGCCCTGCAGCCACCCCTCCCTCTGGAGGATCAAACACCTCTGGCCATTATGGATGTGTGAGGACACACACAGACTGATGATCCATGCATGGGTTCTTAACCTGACACACGTGTGTCAGATCCAGTGCTGATCCAGTCGTTTCTTATGACGCTGTTGACGTACACACTAAAAGTAACCGTCTAAATCCTTCACTTCCCCAGAATCCCTGACATACACAGCTCCGCTCTGGGAAGAAGAAAATAATGAAAGAAAGACAACTAGAATAAACGTACCATAAATGAGTCACCCACAGCATCACCACAGCAATTAAGCGCAGTTTAAACCAATGAAAATCAAAACCCCTGCTCTGAACCAAACCTTCCTTAAGCCAGTTTTTACTTCTGCATCACAGCTGGACTCCCTGCTGTAACCACTCTGAGGTACTCACCACATACACACTCAAACATCAAAATACCATCACTTCACAAAACTGGCTTTCAAATAAAAGTTGGAAATAACAAAGTGACCACATTTAACAAGGGAAAATAATGTTTATCTGAGTGACGACTGCTGATACCATCTGTGACACGTTCTGTAAAAGCAGCTCCTATTAACACATCATGTAAACACTGTGATATGTTTAAATGGCACAAACACTAAAGACAGCCTCCCTTTTCTTTGAGCAGTGGTTCGAGCACACACCTCCTCCTCCTCAGATGTGCCGCCTCATCTCACACAATCTGCACTTTATGCAGATTATGATGTGAAATGCAACATCGCTGGTTTCCCCACCGTGGTATTTCAACAACAGAGATATATTAGAGATACTGTACTTATTATTAAGATTAAATGGTTCATGATATCTTTGGTAGTTTCAGGGTTTTTAATATTTAATAAATGATGCAGTATTAGAAAAAAGAAACTGAGAAAACTTCCATAATTTGCACAAGTTATCTTTTAATGACAAACTAAATTACAGGCTCCAGGATTTATTTGAACTGCCACTAAGACACCTATAAGAATCATGTGTTTTGTATATTTTTCATGCACAATTTTAATCTCAAATGTAACTACATCTGTCACATGAATGTAATAAGTGAGTAAAATGTCTAATATTTCCCTCTGAAGTGCAGTACATGAAGTGATATGAAGTTGTAACATCTGAAAGCAGGAAATCAAAGATTGTGTCCTGATGTGTTTTATGAGTTTGAAAAATATTTGTGTCCAATAGGCAACTTATGCAAGTGATATGAGGAAATTTGAAGCCTGCGTTGTACATAGACTAAACTTTCAGACATCTTGTATCCAGTAATGAAAGTTTTAAAATTCATAAAGCATGAGCATAGATTTAGGATCTGTTGATGCCAAGTAACTGAAAGTAATTTAACTTTTTAAAATCATAAGTTCATATTGAAAGCAGAGTATGTCTTCAAACTGAGAATCTGTGAACTCTGATTTTATGGTGAGTATAGAGACCCTTTCATTGTTGAACTACTGTCAAACTGCACACAGCAGAAGACACATTACTACTAAGATTTGATGGCAGCTGATGTACACGTCACTTCCACTTCAACCTAGATCAAATCTGCCAAACCCAGTCACACGGAGCTTTCTTGCCTTTCACTGTTGACTGTCCACAACAAAAGTCCTTGTTGAAGCAACACAACCACGTAACTTTTGGCCGCATAACAATGCCAGGGGAAATTATTCTGTTTCCTATCTTTGGTGGCCAGACAATAATAACATTCAAAAAACTGGGATGATGAGGAAGTTGAGGATCTCTTTAGGAGAGAGTGCAAAGATTTCAGTATAGGGTAGGGGGGAGGGAGTGCTCACTAAAAAGCACCTAATCCACCACATTCTTGTCAGGGGTCTGAGTCTGAATTCCAGCAGGCTTCAATGCCATGCTCTGTGATAGGAGTGGTTGCAAAAGGCTGAGGTAATTGGATTGGAATACGGCATTGAGTGTCAGACAACAAAAGATATCCATCTCTCTCATGGCCGTTCAGCTCTTTTGTAGCTGGCTGGAATTTATTTGGTAATTCAGTCTACTCTTCCAGGCTCAGTGAGGACAGAAGAATGGGAGCGGGCCACCAGGACTGGCTCAGTCTGGTGGTCTCTCATGCGGGCCAGTGGAGTTACAGCGCCTGTGGCCTGTGCAGCCTATGTGTGAGGATGTATGAACCACGGATCCCCCCCCCAAAGCCCAAGGGTCATTTGTGTGATCATTACCATAATCACATTAAGGCTGCAGGAGATTAGCACCATGGCCTCAGAGGAGAAACCCTGTCTGTGCTCCATGACGACTGCAGAGCATGCTTACAGGAAACAGTGGATGTGCTGCTTAGATACCTATTGACTGCAGGATTTCAAAATGGTACTAAAATTGTGTAGAAACAAATTTGGGACTTCTTGTGTAAACGTGCGAACAAAAAAAAACAAAAAATGAATTTACTGTTTAAAACATTTTCACCAAGAAACCCTTTTTTATGATGTATCACCATCATGCATATTCTCCTAGTGCATGTGTGTGTTTTCTCTGGTTTCCTCCTATACTCCAAAGACTTGTGAAGTGAATTGATTATATTAATTTAACCATAGGTGAGTGTGAGCATGGATAGATGTCTGTCTTTGTGCTAGCCTTGTGAAAGGCTGGCAACCTATCCAGGGTGTACCCCGCCTCTCACCCATTGCCTGCTGTGATAGGCTCCAGCAAACCCCCACAACCCAATTTGGATAAAGCGGGTATAGAAGATGAATGAATGAATGAGTATCACCATTATACTGTCATCAACCCAGCACAAGCAGCACATCTGGGCAGGTCGTGGATGAACAGCAGTCAGGATCCAATCACAACCCAAAACCATCTGCAACCGCTAGACACAATTTTGGATTATGTCATTAAAAAAAAAAAAAAATGCTTTCTAGGGTTCAATCATTTTCCAGAAAATCCAGAGAGAGCATTTCAATGATTTGATGATGGTGGAATAATGTTTCAATGCTTCTTTCTTTGTGAGTACTGATTATTCCAATACTACTTCATGTTATACTTTTTTTTTTTTTTTTAAAGACAGGTACTTACATTTGGTGTAATTCATGCAGAAGCTACTGTACTCCATCTCACAGAGTCATCTCAGCTACAGATTTTTTAAAAGCTGTTTGCTCCATTGCTTGAGTGAACACAGTGAAGTCCGCCGTGGTTATTTTACGGTTCCAAACAACAGTGAGAAACATGCTGAATGGTTCCTGCTTATCAGGTGTAAATGCATACATCTGGGACGTGTGATACCCTCATAAACAGCTATAAAGCGTGATGGTGAAACATTACGTAGTTACTGATTGATACGCTCTCCACTCTGCAACACCACACTCTCCAACTGTTTTTCCTTGATTGTGACCCATTGAATGACCTGTGTAATTGATCCACACAAATCACTAACCACAGGGGTATAGGGGAGTTCCACCTGTGTGTGTGTGTCACTGATCCTAGTTTTCACAGATTACCTTCCTGCAGATATACACCTGGCCACAGTTGCTCTTTGACACTGAAAGGATACCAGGGTAATAATATCTTTCTGCCAGAGTATTTCTACATGAGTGTATTGAATGTTAAAACTTTATATCTGGTCCGCAGGGGTTTCATTCAAACTTAGATCCATCGTGGTATTATGTTTGGCCATAAACTGGAGGTGGATTGGTGGAAACAGCATTAAATTGCAATGACTTAAAATGTGTGACATTCCTTAGGCAGGCATAAAACCCACAGCTCTGTCACACTGGGGCACTGTGGTGTACGTGCCTAATGCCAGCAACTTTTTACATTCATTCAAATTCCAAAAATAATTTTTTCTTGAGCAGAAAAACATTTTGAACATGTGCAGATATGTAGGATTTCTTTCTACAGGGGAATTTGTTGTTTGGTTTCCAAGGCTTGTCCAACATACCATGCATTTAGAAAATGCCCTTGACTCAGCTCTGGCCTTGATGCAGTTTTGCTGTCCAGATGATTTAGTGAGTTACCTAATGGCACAAATGTAGAGGAGCGTAAAAAAAATATCAAACAGCTAAACTTGGACAATTCACCTTTTAAGCTGACATAAATCTTTAGAGATAAAATAAAAGTATCAATTGTGGCAAGTGGAGTATGCAGGATATGCAGAGATAGAATCTAGTACAGGAGGGAGCAACTCATGCGTGTCTGAAAATATGTAATGCTGTAAAACCTTCACACTCGTGAGATCCTAATCTTTATTATGATACTTACTCAACTTCTTCTGCACATTTTTTGGTGCTACAGAAACCATTCGACTATCAGACTGTTCAACCCTTTAAAGCTATTATTGCTGTCACTCTACTTTTGCTGATATTCTACTTTTTTCAATATTTTTATTTTATTATAGAAATGAATGGAGATCATCTTCAACTCCCCTCCAACTTACAGTTACTTTGAGCTTTAACTACTTCATCATACTTCAGCTACTTTGTCTACTGATTTTCTACTTTTCTACTATTTCTTCTTCCAGGATGGCATGATGGGTCAGCGCTGGCGCCTCACACCAGAAGATTCTGGGTTCGGATCTCAGTTCAGAGCTCAGATCTCAGAGTTTGCATGTACGCCCTGTGCATGTGTGGGGTTTCTCCAAGTTTCCTCCCACTGTCCAAAGAAATACTTGTTAGTTGAACTGATTACTCTAAACCAGGGGTGGGCAATCCTGGTCCTCGAGGGCCACTATCCTGCAGGTTTCAGATGTGTCCCTCTTCCAACACACCTGATTCAAATGACCAGCTCATCATCAAGCTCTGCAGAAGCCCGCTAACGATCCTGGACTTGGTGCCTGCAGTTGCAGTCTGCTTAGGTCTGTAGAAGACCAGATGAATCCATATTTAGGGTATTTAGCGTATTTTGAGATTGCATGGTCTATGAATATTTGCCTGTGTTGAAAACTATGACATTTATATCCCCTCATTCCTACTTGCACTACACAGCAACCCCCCTTCTGGTTAATAAAAACACAAGTAATTTTTACTGAGTTTACTTTTACTTGAGTACATTTTTAGACTGGTAATTTTACTTGTGCTTAAAAAAAATGTCATCACAACAAATAGTTCACCAGACTTAACTGTTTATTGTACCTGAAGTATGAATGATGCTCTTCACACAGGATTTGCTGCAAAACGTCTGAACCCAGCTTCATTATCTCATTAATGTTTGCAGAGGAACAAGGGGGGCGCACATGTCTATGATAACATCACATGAAACTTCATTAGTTTATGCAACTGCAGCCACCAATATTGTGGTAATATCCATTTAAGTGCTGATATCTCTCTTTGAAATCTATGAGTGTTTTTGTGGTCTCTCTGTATTTTATTACTCTTTCCACCTCTGGCCACCACAGCCGGCTCCTGACAGAGTCTTCAGGAGTGATAGTCTATGATTATTCTTAAAATGTGAATAGGGGCGGGGTCAGTGCGCCCTGCTCATGAATATGGAGGCGCAGGGCTCCGCAGACACTCCCTCCCTGCTCAACTTGTGTAGCCATCTCCAGCTCGGACCAGCAGTCAGTCAGCAGTGGGCTCCGCCGCCGCATGGCCACTGTGTAAACTTTCTTCATCAACAAGTGGAGACTGTCGGACAACAAAAGACGCGCAGACGCTTGGAGAAGTTGCGGGACATACTAGGAAGTGGTCCTCTATTAATCGGGAACCTGTGCTCTGCTGATCAACGTGTTGTTTCCCACTCGTGCATGTTTAAACCAGAGGAGAGCTCTGGTGCCGTGTGTCGGCCAGACGACTAGTACAAACGAGTGGCAAAAGCAGTCCGGAGGCATGATTTTGAGACGGGGCTCAGTCGTTGCTGCCTTTTTACTCTGCTTTCTTGCGAAGGTACGTGGATTACTTCAGAGAAAAACAGCGGGAAAGGTCACTCAGTTCAGCCATGTGGACGTACAGTCAACGAGATTTCATGTTGTTTTATATGCTATGCTAACATTACATATAATAATGCCTCATGCAGTAATTGTGTCCAGTGTTAGCCTGCTGCAAGTGCAAAACTAACCAGACGGCAAAACAGCTCAGCTTTACGCACAGCTTTTTTCCCTCTCTCTGTAAATAACAAGGTCAAAGTTTTCCATTGCATTCACTGTTCTGTCTTCAACAGGTGTCAGAGGGATCTGGACAATTCGAGCTGCAAATCTTATCGATGCACAATGTGAACGGAGAGCTGCTGAGCGGGATGTGTTGTGATGGCACACGGACCAGCACGGATAGAAAATGCACACGGGACGCGTGCGATACGTTTTTTAAAGTTTGCCTCAAGGAATATCAGTCGAGGGTTTCTGCTGCGGGGCCCTGCAGCTTCGGAATGGGATCTACGCCTGTCCTCGGAGGAAATACCTTTTCTTTCAAGAGCTCTGTCAGGAATGACAAATCCAGGATAGTTTTGCCCTTCAGTTTTGCCTGGCCGGTGAGTGGAGACTTTCAAAACTTTTCCTGACGCACATCTCCAGACAGAAAGAGAGAGGGAGAAAAACGTCTGTTTGCAGGGCAATTCTGTGTAATTACTGCCCGTCAATCATTCTCACCACCCAAAAAGTGGATAGAAAGCACAACAAAGAATGAGTTTCTCTCTGTGAATTATCCTTTTGAGTAAAGACCCCCTGGTCTCCTCACGATCTGCGCTAATTATCCAGGTGCACGTATTTTTCTCCATCAGGCCCAAACATGTCTAAATAAGTAGTCTTAGGATGTTTAAACAATATTTGCATATTTGATGTCCATGATAGTTGAGATTTTTTTCTTAAAGGTACAGTCGTGCAGTTAATCATTTTTTAAAAGATGGGTAAAATTTTGATTTACAGGAATTTTGAGCTACTATCAATATTATATGAAGATCAAAGTAAACTGTAAATTATGGATGGATGGAGGGATATGGATGCTAGTCAAAGAATGGCTCTAATATTTTCTATTTGTTGGCATAATTCAACAAATTAGAAGTTAAGAGAAGAAAACTTGGGAGAGATGTATTCTCACAGAGTTGCCCTCCTGCCTGCCTGGCAGCTGGTCCTGTTGCACAGCACAGCAACTCCAGTGAAAAACCCACTTTCTGGTTTTCATAAGTGTCAGCTCTTCTTCATAGGGTAGATAAATGGGCCTGACAGGCCTGTGGGAGTGTTGTAGCTCTGTGAGAGATATGATTTGCCATGCTGGAGCACATTTCAATGTACTGAAAAAAAAAAGGGACTGTTCACAGTCTGACCAGCCCCACAGCTTGGCCCGCAAAGTCCTCCACTGTGCCTGCCGGGTGAAAGGCACAGTCCGTTGGTATGTGTGTGTCCAATTACATCAATGCTATTGCTTACCTCAATCTTGATGGAGATTGTTGTTGTAATTTCAAGCATTGTACACTGTGATGGTGTGAAACAGTCTGAATAGGTGAAATATCTGGACAGTGGTGTGTGGTTTCCTTTCATGTTGATTTTAATGTGCTTTACCTGTGAGGCAGAACAGACGATTAAATGTGTGTTTTCCCAAAGATCTGCCAGTACAACAATGTTCTCAGCAGGGTGGCTTGCAATTTGATATCGTCTGTGTGTTTCATTTGCTCTCCACTTAGACATTGGCGCCCCACATCTTTTTTTCCATTTTTTTTTTTTAAAGACAAATATTGTTATGTTCATAGTACAACAACACTACGTTGGCATGGAGCCTCGCAGCCAGGCCTGGTTTCATCTTACTGGTTGAAAATCATTCCTACTTGAAAACAGCATGGAGATGTACCCTGCAATGTCAAGTTTGAAGACTCTGCTAGCTTTAATCAGATTTCTTTTCTCACACACTGATCTGTCTTTCCTTACAAGGCTTTAAACTAATGAGGGATGTTGTTGTCATGTTAACATCCGGAAACATGGAAATATTCTGTTAATGCTCTCTACAGCCAGCCAATCAACTCAGATCCCTCAGGTAACTTATTGAAATCGTTTTTTGGGGGGAGAAAATGGGAATTTGGAGCACCCGGACTGAGATCCTCAAACGAGTGGAGCTGCTCACTGGAGTCTCTCATCCTTCACTTCAAGTGCTCTACTTCAGTGCACATTAACAATTGTCAGGTTAGGTATGATATCACTCTTTGTCCTTTTCATCAGTTGATTGGCTGTTGTGGACAGATGGCAGTGTGGTGCATTTGGGTTGTCAGAGTTCATGAAGGCCCCCTCCACCATCCCTCCTTCCCTCCCCTCATCCTCTCTTGTGAGCTGCATGAAGTTGGCCTCTTGTCCAGGCCAAGGGCTTTGTTTAAGTCACGCTCGGTTGGACCCCAGGCATTTCATCGCTTTAACCTTGCCACCCACAGTAACTGCTGCACTTAATGAGGCTACACACATGTGCTTAGATCAGGTAGGGCAAGAGCCAGGCGTCCAGCTGAATGACATTGGCCTGGACATCTTTAACAGGAGCATGCCAGTGTTTTCAGAGCCCTGTGTGGATTCACTAATGTCTGTTTCGTGCTTTTTTTATTTCACAGAGAAGTGAGGGCCTGGCTACCCGGGCCCTCACAGTGTATCAAGCAGGGACAATGGGGTGCCCTCGGTGACTACAGTAAGGATTACAGAGCATAATAGAGGCAGTGCAGCTGTAATGCTAGCACAGGGCAAGCAACAGGAAGCAGTTGTGGTAGACTCAGCAGTGATAAAGTTGGCTCTGAGGCAAACTGTGACCTTGCCTCTTTGGCCATCTCAGCATATTTGCCCACTTGTAAAAGGAAAGAAGCGTTTTGTTTTCTTTCTTTTTTTCAGTTGGATCAATCTAAATGTTCTTGTGGTTAGATTGAACCTTTTCTACTACGCACTTGCCAACACTTTGTTGAGCAATTCTTCTCCTTTCATCTCAAGTCCTAGTTGATCTTGCAGCCTAATTCTCTAAGCTAATTATGCTGAAATTTAACCGCATAATTTTCCTCCATCTTTCCTCACAATGCTGGCGTGTTTCTCAGGCCCGAGACATGTTGCTAACCTGTGTGATTGATTTGTTGACAAGTCAGAGTAGTCTGAGAACTGGGATCAGGTGAGTCACAGAACAATAGGCAGCTCAGCCTCAAGGGTAATGCCCTGTCGGCTGCTGTGGGAGTAATGACATGTTTGTTTTATATAGTCGGCTCTGATGTGGCAGTTAAGTGCAAATTACTCAAGTGAAAGAGGGAAAAGAAATGTGCTCTTTTTTTTTTTCTACCTCACCCTAGCTTCTGATGCTTCGCTGCTTATTGGACTCATTTCGAGCTGCTTGGAAGCATGCAATACATTTAATTAGGATAACTTGCACCTTGTTTTTGTTTCCCTCGATGGTTAGTGACCCCTTGCAAAAGATGGATGACTGGCTGCTTATTTAGTTAAACGCTTGATAAGACTTTCATTCCTGCTCTGGGTTCATGTTTTGATCTTGTTTGCCTTGTCCTTTGTTGTAGTTGGCAAAAGGTGAGATTCTTTCGTCAGGGTGAGGTTTTGTTATATCCCAGGCTAACGTTCTTCTGCAGGATATTTAATCGGCTGTTGATTATACAACAGTCCTTGTTGTAATGAAACTCTCTTGGGAAATACTGCATTTATCTCAGTGGCTTTGAAGGTGATCATGACAGTTTCATTACAGTGTGCTACTCAGCAGTCCCGATCATTGGTTGTTAGATCGCAGGCTGATACTGTTAAAGTGATTGTTTCAGGAAAACAGATAGAGATGGTCAACATCCCTTTGACTAGTGTGTTTACGTTCCCTCTGTGCTGAAGACCAGTTTAATCTTTTCAGCCTTTATTCAAAACCTTTGGCTTCTTCCTGTCATGCAGACCGACCCCCTCTTTTTATTTAGTTAGATTTACTAGTAATGGTACATCAGATGGCTCCATTTTGAGTCGAGGGCATGTGTGTGTGTCTGTTTGTGCGTATCTGTGTGTTAGGAAAATTCCCCTACTGAGGGGATTCAGTAGTGTCCTTTGGCAAGTCGGTGTGATTCGAACTGGAATGATCCTTATCAGTTATGTTGCTTGTCTGTTGGACAGTGTCTGCGAGGCCAGGAAAGATGAGAAGACATATGGCTGTACTTGCGCTGTGTGTGTGTGTATGAGTGTGTGTGCTTTAGTTCAAAGAGAAGTTGTGAGTCAGCTGGGAGCCTGGGAAAAGTGAACCTGGCAGTGGCAGACGTTTCCAAGCTGATAACCAGCGAGGAGTTATGGAGTGTTAGTGAATGAGGAGTCGGGCCGTATCTCACTTTCTGGAAGCAATTATTTGGTCCGAAACTAAACATCCCAAAAATGGTTAGGCTACTTGTAAGAATAAGCCATTTTTGGCATTTTGCCATTTTGCTTGGACAACAACATTATGGACTAGTAGAGAATAGAAAAGCCTCTTGTCGCAGGTTGCTATGTTTTTTTATTAGTTTTTGTGGCATGGCTCTTTGTGTTAAAGTAGGACTAATGCATGATCAGTCTGTGGTGTTGGTGATTACAGTGCTGCAATAGCTTCCATGTTGAGACAAGTCCAACTCAAGCAAGATATGGGTGTGTTTTCATGTTGTTGTAGATTTGCCTTTAAAGGAATAGGCCAATAACCTATTAAACTTAATGCCTCTGAACTAACAGTCCACCACAAAGTGGAGTGTGTTTCCCATCGGTCTGGGACACAGTGTGAAGTTCTGTTGTGTAGCAGGTGAACTGTGTGTTTGTTGATGTTTTCGGTTGGCAGGGATCCATTGTTCCCAATGTAACTGCCAGTGAAATTGATTGCTGTTGTTTAGGCAGCAAAATGACTTCCCCAATCCTACAATACCAAAACTATTTGCCTCTGTGTCACGTGTTGGACACAGGAGGTGAACACCAAGGAATGAACATGATACCACTCGTGTTCTAACAGTTAAAATAACTAGCGTGGTAGGAGATGATTAGGTATCACATTACCATTGACTCATGTACTGGAGTTCTGTGTCGAGCGATTACAGCCAATTGTGAGTCAGAATACACTATGAGCACTGCGTTGCAAATAATGGCTGCTGTGATTGCAGGGAAATACTGGCACAAGATGAGACAAATGTCTCCTGGAACTATGGAAAGTTAATTGCCTGAGAAAACAAGGTAAAGCCATGAAAAAAAAACTCAGGGGAGTGAGTCATACCCCTTTCTCTCTCTCTCTCTCTCTCTCTGTGGAAAGTGAACAGGGGTTTTCCTTCAAGCCGGTTCGTTTACCATGAAGTCATCACAGCATAGAGGGTCGTAGTGGCAATGCAAAATTTCTGAAATGCCTCTGAGCAGTGCTGCTAAGGGAGCAAGCATGTGTGTGAATATAGCAAGTAGGTGTTTCCTAGTGGATGCTCGAGCACTGTAAGTGGATTACATTTTCTCACAATCGCATACTCTGACTCTGTTGTGTGCACTCGCAGGCACATTGTCCATTCTCTCATGGCTGCAGCGCTGGGCAGTGTGAACGTGTAAGCTGATATTGGTGTGAGCGCTACCGACCCCGAATCAGACAAAGCGTTTTTCGGGAGTGCTGAAATCTAGACAGGCCCTCCAGAGTGTAGCACTCATTCAGTCTTTCTGTCTCCCCTTTCCTGGAGGTTTTTTTTTCCTGCCTCCCTATCCATCCCAAACACATGTTTTTTTTTTTTGGTTTTTTTTTTGCTTGTTTTTTTTACTTTCTTGACTTTGCCTATAAAGCAGTGTCCTCAAGCACTTCCACCTTAATTGTCCACAGTGCTTGTAGCACTCTGTTACAAGTTTATAAATTTGCATGAAATTGAAAACTGCGCACACATTGTGAAACCGAACTGGCTGTGTGCTTTTTCAGGAGACTGGAAATCAGCCACTGACTTCTCTCGCCACATTTTATAAACATGTGGAAAAGCTGTGTTTGGGAAAAACTGTTTCTAAAGAGCGTAAGGTTACTGTGGCTAATACGAAGACATATTTTTGGCTTTGTCGGGTGAAGTATTATTTTCTATGTGCAGTTCTCAGTATGACTGATTTTAGTAATTACTAGAGAGTCTGAGCCTGGTGGCCCTGCTGTATACGACTGGTTTTTGTCACATCCGATTTCCTCCTCCTGCTCGGTGGGTGTCCTCCTTAGACCAGACCACTGCCCGTGTATTCAAATCATTGAGAGACCTCTGCACCACCTCAGGTTTATTCTCTCTTCATCCGATCAACGGGACCATTGTTGTGTGTTTGCAGCAGTTTCTGTGCAAGACTTTGTTCTGAGCTCAATGAGAGGGAGATGAAACATCACTGGCAACTATGTGGAGTCGTGGGAAAGTCCTGGAGTTTTTCTGAGGCTTGAAAATGTTTGTCCCTTTGCTTATTTAACATCAGACCTGACTGCAGTTACATAAGCATAACAGATCAGAGCATTTATCTATCATATGATGTTTGTCAGGGGGCAAACCCTGGCAGACCACAAGTCTGCGTGGTTACCTAAAGATTGTTCTGTGCACTCTTTCAAAACATCCTGCACATCAGTAATGTTTTTTTTATGATGCAGTGACTCCTCTGTGACTCTGCCCTTCACTAACGCTGGTCTTGTCTCTGCTTTGTTTTCCTCAGAGGTCCTACACTTTGATAGTGGAAGCCTTAGACTTCAACAACGAAACCAGTGGTGAGTAATTTCTCCTTGTCTGCCATCCCCATCTTGCCTTTCCCCCCTTCCTTTCCTGAGTTGCGTTGAAGGTCAGAAAAGGAAGTTTATTCTTCCTGAACCCCTTGCCCTCTTCCACATGGTCCACTGGGTGTGTGTCTGTGTTAAAGTGTGTTGACAGGTGCCTGTAAGGGAGGAGAGCAGTTCAAGGAAGC
>OOFC01033986.1:0-11874 GCA_900323345.1 Pseudochromis fuscus | reverse complement strand
TCACTTATGTGTAAATGTGAGTTAGTGCTCTTGTTTTTCCAAAGTTTTTAAAACTCTGTTTTATTTTCTATAGAGAGCGTGGTATTGCCTTTGTCAATGCACCAAAGTCTATTCTGTTCTGTTCTATTCTATTCTGTTCTATTCTTTCTTATTCTATTCTATTCTATTCTTTCTTATTCTATTCTATTCTATTCTATCCTTTTGTATTCTATTCTATTCTATTCTGTTCTGTTCTATTCAGTTCTATTCTATTTTATTCTATTCTATCCTTTTGTATTCTATTCTATTCTATTCTTTTTTATTCTGTTCTATTCTATTCAGTTCTATTCTGTTCTATTCTATTCAGTTCTATTCAGTTCTATTCTATTCTATTCTATTCTGTTCTTTTTCATTCTATTCTATTCTATTCTATTCTGAGGACGATCACTCAGGACAAACCTGTTTTAAAGGCAGATTTCTGCTCACTGGCTGTTCTCTGATCCAAACCAACACACAGGTCATAGAGTCATGAGGTTGCATCACATGACTCAGCCTCTCCCTGGATGTGGAGGCTCCACTGTCATGATGAACAGACATTAAAGAAGACCTTCACCCTGCTGCTACAGCCTCGCCTCTGCTGCACAGCCTTACATCTTCAACTTCATCACTTTATGACCATGTTTCTGTTTCCGACTGACGGGTCTGAGATCCTCCTTCAAGGAGATTAAACCTGAGCTGAGCCCTTCACAGAGGGAACTGAGGGGTTCAAGGCTCAGGACTAAAGTAGATCTTATTGAAAAGAGCTTAAAACATTTTTGTAAATTGTTAAAAAGGTACAACACATGTACTGTACACATGTTATACCAGGGATACTGAGCTGGTTAATATGATTTCCAGAAGCTCCATGTGGTGATTTACTGACACTCCCTTTACTGTTCTCCATCATCTTGTTGCAACAATAAAGTTCATCCAGCGAGCGGCACAAGGAATTTTTATTTCTCATTTCCTCCTTCGTCACCACGACTGTATTTACTTAACGACTAACAACACACGTCTACACATTCTCACACTGGCAGAGGACATTTTACTGTGTTCATGGAGTCTTTCTTAGAGTTATATACCAGTTATATGTTTTAGTTGGGGTGGTTAAAGAAACAGACAGACTGTTTCCAGACAGTTAGTCATAATTCACCAGGTCTGGAGGGAGCAGCTTGTGGTGGTGTTGAGGTTCCTCCTTAATATTTGACTTATTATAGGTATTATGATATTATTATTATTATTACTATATTATATGTGTTGACTCCACAGGACAGTTGTGAGGACAGGAGAGTCATGTATCAGTAGATCGAGGTCTATGTGTCTCCAGTTTAAGACCAGCAACCTGCTCAGTTCATGTTGTCTCCTCTGTGCCTCAGGCTGCTTGGTTCACCTCAGTCTGGGTCCTGGATCTGGGAGGAGTCACCGAGCTCTTCCTCATGTGGACAGTCATTTCTATCAACATACAACTGAAACTGAATGGAATCTGTAACACCCAGATCTGATATAATGTACCAGTGACATAAAATAACCTTTGCAAAATAAAAAAAATCCAAAAGAAAACAGAGAATCAAAGTGAAGCTTGTTGGGACCTGAGCCAAGTCATTTCTGTTTTCTTTATTCCTGTGGGAAAATATTTACACATGTGAAACCAGACGGATGAAATCAACAGGCAGATCTGTGCAGCATCTGCAGTGATGTGGACTCAGATCCATCGTGGTGAAGAGGGAGCTGAGCTGAAAGGCAAAGCTCTCGATTTACTGGTCGATCTTTGCTCCCACCCTCACCTATGGTCACAACCTTTGGGTCGTGACCAAAAGAACAAGATCAAGGCTGAAGTGATCTTCCTCTGTAGGGCGGCTCTCTTAGAGACAGGGTGAGGAGCTCCGTCATCCAGGAGAATCTCAGAGTAGAGCTGCTGCTCCTCCACATTGAGAAGAACCAGATGAGGTGGCTCAGATATCTGATCCAGGTGCCTCCTGGACACCTCCCTGGTGAGGTGTTCAGGGCACGTCCCACCAGTAGGAGACCTACTTAAGTAAAGGAAATGATCTTTTGTGTCAACATCACCCTAAAGCCATGTTCCTAATGATAAAGGTTGTAAAGCTGAGAGGAACATTAAACCCTGCATATGTTTTCAGATGATATTCATTCACCTCATGCTGTGGACCCAGGTCATACAGAGGTGTTGTCGCCTCAGACAGTCCCACCATCCTGCCTCTGTCACCAAGCAATGTCTTTGCATGCTGTTGCCATGACACTGTGATGAGGGCCAGATAAGAGGGGGACACACAATAACATCCTGTTAGCGGTGGGCTAGTGATCAAACGGTGCCTTGTGTTCATCTCCTGTCTCACAATACTCCATAATTAGTGCATCTGCTCCACTACTAATTCTAAAGCAGCTGGATGTTTGAAGGACCCTCGTGGATCTATCATCATGGATGCATTCAGCCCAGCAGGATAACAAAACAGTATTCATCACCACACATGTGAAGGTGGATGAACAAATAGCTTCAAAATAGATGTAATTTTCAACCAGAAATAGTAAATGAATGCAGCTCTGTGAGTGATCATGTGGAGGTGTACAACCTGTTGAAAGACTCACTGCTCTCTTCACCTTTCTAATGGTCATCAGCTCCATGACATGCACCTTTTAGGAGCTTTCATCTTTAACCAGCATCAAAACCCTGAAACTGAAACCTCCCCTTCCCCCAATGAATGAATCTGAAGTATGTAACAAATAAAAGTGTTTGTGTAGATGTAAGTGGAGATTATAGTTGTTGAAGCCCCACATCTAATGACCCCAGTGTGACGGGGCTGAGGAGGATTATCTCAGTGGGAGACTGATTGGGTGCCATGTCCAGACCTGTTGTCATGAGGGAGGTACAATGAAGTCATCAGGAGCAGCTCAGAGGGGGGGCCACGCAAACCCTGTCCCTCACAGCAGGACATGACAGCAGCATCCTGCACACACACACACACACACACACACACACACACACACACACACACAGACACACAGAGACACACACACACACAGACACACACACACAGAGACACACAGAGACACACACACACACACACACACACAGACACACACAGAGACACACACACACACAGACACACAGAGACACACACACACACACACACACACACACACACACACACACACACACACACACACACACAGACACACACACACACACACACACACACACACACAGACACACACGTATGTTTAAAACAAATATCCTTGTTATTGGTTTACAGTGAAAACCTTCAGTCGTACTGATGAATCCCTGTAGAGTTCAGTCTGGTGCTGACTGTGAAATGTTACAATACATTGTTCTGCAGTGTTCATCAGGTGAGTCTATGAAAGTCTGAAAGTTAAAGCCTCTGTCTCCTCCACAGTCACTTGTCTTTTAAATATGATCATTAGAAAACATTAAGTGACTGTCTGTGGCTTGTCTGGAATAATAAGTTGATTTCAGAAATATGTATTTATTTTACATTTGCATGGCTACATTACACGATTGTTAATTTAAATATCATTATATGTTGATTCAGTGTATTTCCTTGATGATGTCATATTCATGATGACAGGTTCTGGTGATATGATGACTTTTTCATGAACGGTACTATTATCCAGCTGTTGAGATGAATTGATAGCATGTAGTATAATAATTGATAAGAATTGGTAGCATATAGAATAACAGTAGCAGTTAGCTCCACAGTGGTAGTAGTAATGATACTCTGTACCTTTAAGATTTCTCCCGCGCCAGTCTACAAATAAGGAAACACTCCGGAAAAGGCAGAAATATTTCGCGCCAAATTGAAACAGCAGAGCAGCCTGGCTGAGCGGGGGGAGACACGCGCTCATACACCCACCAGCAGACGTCACTTTTAACTTTTCACGGGTCGTTTGTCTCGGTCACGGTACGTCCTGACTTCATGTAACATTCAGTGTTTCCTCATTGACACCACACGATGTCTTCATGAGGACAACCTACTGTAACCAGGCTGTGTTTGGTCACCGAGCCGAGCTAACCTGCTGCTTCTCTCCGTCCAGTGTTGAACATGGAAGAGGCCAACAAGCTCATCGGCACCGGGAAGAAGCACCTGGTGATGGGGAAGGTGGTGGAGGCGGTGGGCGCCCTGCAGGAGGCCTGCGGCATGCTGTGAGTCCCCTAGCACACAATCAGCAGCTGGTGCTATCGAGCTCTAATTAAACTACACACTGAGCAAAGAAGCGTCCACGTGGTTAATCCTGGACATGTTGACATCGCAGTAAATGATGTCGCTGTTAAACAGAAAACAATCCTCCCACCAGTCAGTGACTTGTTGGTGTCTGAGTTTCTGGTGGATTGTGTGTCCTGATGTTTGATGTCAAACTCTGACTCTGTTTTCCTTCAGGGCTAAAAAGTATGGCGACACAGCAGATGAGTGTGGAGAGGCCTTTTTCTGGTGTGGTAAAGCTCTGCTGGATTTGGCAAGGTACACTCATGAAAGTTAATCTTATTTCACCCTCATTCACCTTCAGTCGGAGGAAGAGGGTAAACCTAACATCTGTCGTGGTAGGATGGAGAACTCTGTCCTGGGCAATGCTCTGGAAGGTGTTCCTGAGGAGGAAGAGGAGGCTGATGAAGACAAACCCAAAGACTCCAACGTTGAGAGCACAGAAAACATTGATGGTGAGACAGTGATGAGAGTTACCCTCCATCCACAGTCAGAGGTGTGACACTGTTCCTCCTCTCTGTGTGTTGCTATGAGCCTCTGTAACAAGTGAATTTCTCCATTGTGAGATTAATAAAGTCTCTCTTATCTTATCTTATCTTATCTCCCACCGGGCGACATGTGACCAACTACTGGTGCAAAATACAGAAATATGTGAAACTGTAACTATACAGTGGTATTTGTAGTAAATGAGTCTTTCTACTTGTGCTTGTTGTTGTGCCACTTGTCTGTTAAACTGTTACGTCTCTAATGTCCACAGAGAAGACCAGAGACGAGCTGAGGGTTCAGGTGTACGACGCCATGGCAGAGAAAAAAACCCAAGACGTGGAGGAAGTCAAAGGGACAAAGAGTGAGGAAGAGGAGAAGGTTGATGCTGGCGAGAAACAGCTGAAAGCGGATGAAGAGCAGGGCGATGAGGAAAAGAGCGAAGTCAGTAGAAGCAAATCTGGGGAGAATGAAGACAAGAAGGAGGAAGAGGAGGAGGAGGAGGAGGAGGGCAAAGAGACTGAGGAGGAGTCAGCTGGTGGGGAGGAAGCAGCAGCAGCAGAAGGTCTGTTCTCTTCTCCTCCATCCTTGAACTCCACACCTTCTCTCCTGGTCACAGCAGAGTTATTCAAACATGTGGACTTTGTTTTTAGATGGTGAGGAGGAAGAAGGTGGTGATGAAGACATGCAGGGTGAAGGTGCTGCTGAGAAGGTACTGAACTGCTTCAGTCCACATCAGTGACTCAGCAGAGCATGTGAGGGTTTAAATCCTGTTTGTGTTTCCAGGACAGTGAGGATGAGGAGGTGGGAAACCTGCAGCTGGCCTGGGAGATGCTGGAAGTGGCTAAAGTCATCTACAAGAGGTGATGAGGCTCTGGGTGTGTACCTGTGATTGTATGTTGACACAGCTGTAACATCTTGTTCTTTGTGGACTAAGGAAAGATAATAAGGAGGATCAGCTGATGGCAGCTCAGACTCACCTGAAGCTGGGGGAGGTCTCTGCTGAATCAGGTACGTACACACTGCTGAACAAAGCTCCACATTTCAACATCAGGTTTTTGCTACAAACCTGATCAAAGATGTGTGTGATGTACTAACTGTTCCCAGAAAATGTGATCCTACACTGCACCTTGTTTCTTCATCTAAATGTTCAGTTGATGGAAAAGATGGAGGCAGCAGGATGAACATGAGTCAACCACTAACCTGCAGTGACAGGTTTTTATTCAGCCACTTGGGGGCAGCCTACATTAGATGTGAATACTTTGTCACTACATCTTATAGGTGATGACTTATCTCCATTCATTCACTGAAGATGTTTTTCACAGGATGGAGGGAACATCCAGCTCCTCCAGCCACTTGCTGTGGAGTGTTCAGAGCTGAGCTGGACGCTGATTATTTTTTAACTTCCTTCTGAAAACAGTTTAGTGGCTGCAATGGTCCTGGGGGTTTAATGGGAACTGAGTTTAACTCTGGGATTTGAGAAGCTGAGTTTTCTGTTCCAGAAAGAGCAAACTCTGATGGAGTCAGTTACCATGGTAACAGAGACGGATGTTTTCATTCCTGTTTTCTGTTGCATTACGATGCCACTTCTCTGTACGCTCAGTTATCATCCTCTCCTAACATCATCCTGTCTTTAATCTAATAACACAAATGTTTTCTCAAATCAGAAGAAATTCTGTTGCTGTTCTCTGAACATTGGCAACTTGCATATTGAAAAACTCAAATATTAACAGGAAGTTAGAGGATCTCTGGAGCTTTTTCCTCCACAATATGTTTTAACAACAAAGTTACTAGAAGTTAGAATTGATCATAAAACAAAGGCTGAAGTAAACATTTACCTCATCTGGTTGAAGTATATAAATATTTATTTATACCTAATTGAAAAGACCATTTAATTCACTCACATTTACCTGTAGTAATACAACAGAGTAAGATGAGCAGGATGCTGCAGTGACAGTGACGTCCTCCTTTATTCCTTAATGTGTCCCATTGGCCATAACTCCTGTTCTGTTTTTACTGGTTGCCATGGTGAATAATCATGTTGGAGCAGCACTGATGAAGGCTTTCATCACTGATCTCACAGTGAGCTGATTGAAGTAACTGGGATCATGGATGAACCAGCTTCCCTCTGCCTCTTCTCAGGGAACTACGCACAAGCACTGGAGGATTTCAGGGAGTGTCTGAAGCTGCAGGTGAACCACCTGGAGGCGGACAGCCGGCTGCTCGCTGAGACCCACTACCAGCTGGGTCTGACCTACAGCCTGAACCTGGAGTACAGCCAGGCCATGGAGGAGCTCAACAACTCCATCTCTGTCATCGAGAGCCGGCTCGGTGAGACGTGGGCTCTGCAGCAGCTGTTTTCTGAGTAGCAACACTGACGACTACTTTAAAGAAATAATAAAACTTTTTATCAGGCAAACTGCAGGAGATGATCGACAAAGCCGAGGGTCCAGAGTCTCTGCCGGACGAGAGGCAGGAGATGGAGGAGCTGAAGGCTCTGCTGCCAGAGATCAAAGAGAAGGTGGAGGACGCCACTGAAGGCCAGAAATCTGCTGAGGCTGTGAAACGGGTTCTGGTAGGTGCATGTGGTCCCTGCAGAAATGATCATCAGTGTGCTGCAGGTTTAGAAGTGATCGTGTCAGTAGAGGATGCTGGATGAAGGCTTGTGACAGGAAGTTGAAGATGCTCGTCTGTCCGTCATCTGTGAGCTGCATGTACAAACTGTTTCAGGATGAAGGCTCCACTTCTGCCTTCACTGGTTCCACTGCACAGAACGGAGACTCTTCAGCCGGCTCACCAACCAACGGACTGGGTTCTGCTGCTGGGACCAGCTCCACAGCTCCAGTCTCAAACATCTCCCACCTGGTCAGAAAGAAGGTGAGGAGCGCTCTGTGTGTTGATGGGGGAGGAGAACCTGTTGCAGCTCAGCTCCATGTCGCTGGAACACACCTGTGTTTGTACTTCAGAGAAAACCAGAGGAGAGCCCCGTGAAGGAGGGCGTCCCCAAGAAGGTGAAGCACGACAACGGTCAGACGGGTGACGAGCAGGAGCCTCAGAGCGACGCCGCTGACACGACCAACAGACCCGCTGAGAGCATGGAGGTCGTGAGGTAAGATGCAGGTCACCTCACCACAGCCTCGGTCAGATGAAGGACACCTGGTGGTGGAGGGTCATGTCTGAGGAGTCTAACTGGACCTTCTCCTTTCAGCCAGTGAAGCCTTTGTCCTGGGTCCAGCACCGTGCCACATTCATACTGTTCACAAGCTGCTACACGTGTTTCCTGTTGTAAATATGTTGTTTTTCTATGACTGACTGTTCACATTTGTCTTCTATCAAGTTGAATAAAGATTATTAAATAAACTGTTTGAACTGATCATGGCTGACTGGTTGTTCATCAATGACTCTCACAGCACCGCCTGTGGTGTCTCCTCAGTTATTGAAACATGATTTCCAAAATAATTTCACCTTAGATCAGTGATGAGGACACATGAGCTCCACATGTAACTCCTGTGAACTCATGACTTCAGGGGCTTCCTGGTACAAAGTGAGTGTTCGACAGATGAAGCTCTGTTGTTAAACTTGAAGCTGCTCAGTGTCAGTAAACTACAACAGTGGTGATGAGAACAGGTTAGAGACTGAGTGGGACTCTCAACAAGTATTTTAGATGAAGCTAATCATCATACTGGGTCTGATGGAGTGAGATGAAACAAACTGTGTGTGTGTGTGACCTTGAGTGATGGATGAAGCACAAACAGATTTAGTTGAACTGCACCACTGATGTTTTGACCTGATTGGTCTGATTGGAGCTCTTGTGATGAGTGTGACCCTCACTGTGTTCACTCTGCAGCTCTGTCCAGTTCAGAGGAGGAAGAGGAGTCTAATCAAAGAGTAAAAATAAAGTGACAGAGCCTCAGTGCAGACATCTTGACCCAGTGGAGTTAATCACAGTAATCATGGCTGTGTACCGAGTGTTCATATGGTTAATGTTACAACTTTCTCTCTTCAGTGTCGAGTGAAAACAAATCCACAGTCCTGTCCTGCAAGGAGGATTTTTTTGGCAATTTACACTTTGAAAAGTTTTTATTTTTCAGTCTGGGTCAAAAAAACTTGCTGAAATCAGCAGATTTCCCCCAAAACTAGTTAAAGACAGAATTAAGGGAAAGTACCCAGCTTTTATTCTGAAAGTGCCCAGCTTTTATTCTGAAATGAAACCTCCAGCCCTGTCATCTTGGAGCAGTTTAACATCAGGAGAGCAGTGATTTGAATCCGAGTGCAGCATCATCAAAGTGATGAGGGACTGAAACACCACAGGAGCCAGATTCATATTGAAACATATCAGCTTGTCAGGAACCAATTTTTATTAATATCATTAATAATGTGTCATCAGCATCATCAATGAAATGAGTTAGTCTGTTTAAAGCAGAATCAAGTGTGCATTCATTGCCCTTCTTTTCTTGCTGAACACTTCAGTTCCACAAAGCGAGGAAGAAACAGGAAGTGGGGTGTGGGGGGCGGGGTCAAAGAGGACAGGGACTTCAGTGAAGGAGGAAACGCAGGGAAAACGACGTCTGGCGGAGCAGGAATCTCCCCCTTCACTGGGATATGATTGGTTTTTCCCTTGTGCAAGAACGACAAAAAAGAAAATAAATCAAAATAAATTCAGAATGGTGCTCTAAAAACAAAGATGAGAGGAGGAGGGGTTGCTGCTGGGATGTGGTGTTGGCTGTCGTGTGTTTTTTTGTTCCATAAAGCCACGTTAGGATTTGATGCAGTCGTCATCGTCAGAGGTCTGGCTGCTGCTACTGGTTTCGGACTCGGAGCCCTCCTCCACATGCGCCTCCGCCACACTCCTCCAGGGGGTGAAGTGGAGGGTCACGCCCCGTGTCCTCGGGAGAACCCCGTTCCTCTGCACGCCGTTCCTCTTCAGCTGCATGGGAACCAGACCCAGTGAGTTACTGTCTCATGATGTACACTATGACACGAAGACACCTGAGACACACCCCCACAGGAAGACACACCCCCACAGGAAGACACCTGAGACACACCCCCACACAAAGACGCCCGAGACACACCCCCACATGAAGACGCCCGAGACACACCCCCACAGGAAGACGCCCGAGACACACCCCCACATGAAGACGCCCGAGACACACCCCCACATGAAGACACCTGAGACACACCTCCACATGAAGACACACCCACCTGTTCAGTTTTCGTCTGGAACTCTCTCAGCTCGTCCTCCGTCAGAGGCAGGAAGTTGTCATCGTTCTCTGGATACTCCTGCCAGCCCATGGCCTTCAGCAACCTACAGGAGCAGGGAGAGGTAGTGGTTAGGTGAAGGTGTGTGTGTGTGTGTGTGTGTGTGTGTGTGTGTGTGTGTGTGTTCGTACCTGTGCTCTGCCTCCAGGGAGCTGGACAGGTGTTCGGTGTCTGAGTCACTGAGGGAGTAGGACAGACCGTTCTCATGGCAGACCTCCTCGCTGTAGGCTTTGGGCTCTGGGGTGCTGCTTTCACCCTGAGAGAAAACACATCACAGCAGTGGAGAACACACACCTGAGTGAAACACTCCAACAAAAACACAGTAACTGACAGACTGACAGTAGAGGTCTGGCTGTCTTCAGGAGCTGTGTAGAGAGCTACTGGGCCATAATACAACAGCTCCTCCACTGTCTCCTGTGGTGTGACCTGAACCCTGTGCCCACCTCTCCGGATGTTCCCGGGCTGCTGCTGGTCGTCTCCCCGGTGCCCTCGTCTTTCAGAGCTCGCAGGAACTCGCTCTTACGATCCGGACCGCGGCGCATCAGCTTCAGCCTCGACGGAGCGATGTCGATGGGAGGAGTGGTGCTGGATGGGTGCTGCACGGGCGAGGAGGCAGAAATGATCAGAGTGTTTTCACTGCTGAGGCTGAAGAGAACTAATGTGAGAGATGAAACTGTGGCACCAGAGAGGACGGAGCAGGGACACAGTCTGAATAAGCAGCTACAAACAGCCTCTTGGTGGAAACATGAAGCGACTGATGTGTCCTGCTCACCTCTTTCGGGGTGTTGTGCTGTGGTGCACTGACTGGGGTGCTGGGTTTGGCTGCAGACACAGGGCTGGTGAAGACTGAATCTCGACCCGGCATGTGGAGGCCAGACTTGGTGACCTCCCTGCCGCCGGGTTTCCACTGGGTGCTCTGGAAGAGAGGGGGTGTGGGTTACAGCCGGACACACACACACACACACACACACACACACACAGACCTCGCTGCACAGTGTATTCTGCAGCTCTAGACCTACTTTGGTGGGGGCCACAGCGGGCTTTGGGACCAGGTTCTTGTAGACGCTGGAGCCTGTGATTGGAGCTTTGCTGCCGTTGGTGGGCAGGACACCAGCAGTGGCGAACCCCGCGGAGAAGGCTGTGCTGGGGTCCTCCTTGGAAACCTTCTTGATAACCAGCATTTTGGACACCATCTGTTTGCCACTCGGGGGATTTTCTGGAAGATCATGAATGAAGAGCAGAGCAGAGGTTGAACACCTGACCATCTTTTCTTCTTCTTCTTTAAATTCAGTGTGGACCAGGAGGTCTTACCCCACACTCCAGCATGAGGAGCCACTGCTCGCATCTGAGTCCCAGGCTTTCCAGTTGTCTCCGGGTTGAGGGAAGGCTGACAAAACACAACACTGTCATTTTAGGATGTGTTTAAGAAGCAGAGCCTGATATTCCTGCAGCATTTTACACAGTGACTCACAGCATTTGTCAAGTGACATTACTGTTTTAAATGGAGGTGAATATGGTGTAAAAATGTAAAGAGTTTCTCTCTGGCAGTAGTTTAATAACTGGTTATGTGTTGAGAAGAAATGTGGATTTAGAGTTGACCACTGTAAATAGTTGATGTGTCTTAGTTATTCTGTCTCTAACAGTGTCAGTGAAAACCTGACAAACTTAATGTGATGTCAGAGTGAAACCAACAACAGGGTCCTGGACTCACAAAGTCCTCCTCCACAAACTTCAGCTTGTCGTCCTTGGTGTCTTTGCGTTCCTCGTTGGGGAACTTGTCCTGGTACGAGGTGGCCTTGCGAGGATGGAAGTTGCCATTGCGCTGCCGGTGCCCCCCCTGCCTGTCCCTGTCGCCTGCCCCTCGTTTGGGGTGGCGTCC
>OOFC01033984.1:0-20936 GCA_900323345.1 Pseudochromis fuscus | reverse complement strand
TCTATGCTGCAATGTGTTTCAGGCAGTTTGTCCAGGTAGAGTTACCGTCACGCAAATCAGCAGGAAGTGACCGGCAGCAGAACCAAACAATAAAGAGGGAAGACAGGAAACAGCACGGTTTGGTTGTTTGTTTTTTTTTTAAATGCTAAACAGCATGTTAGCATGTTAGCCTCTCGATGGGAAATTTGAAAACAAAAAAGCAAAACCGAACAGTCACCAACAAAGTATTATACACACTCTGCAGGAAGGAGTTTTCTTTTCATCGAAGCCCTTTCAGAATAAAATACCACATTAACAGGAAGCAGACGTTAGTCGGGGATTGACTCGGGTACTGAGAACAATACAGCAATGTACTGATATTAGAACATGTACTTTTACTTTGTACTTTTGAATATTTAAGTATTTTTAAAAGTAAGTACTTTAACTTGAGTAACATTTTGACCAATAACTTTTATTTGTAGTTGAGTAAAATTTGACCATGAGTATCAGTACTGTCCTGAAGTTGATACTTTGTCCACCACTGCAAATGTGTCTTTCAGTTTCAATCCCAAATATTCAGAGGAAACAAGAAAATAACTAAATATATTTTTAAATGATAAATAATCTGTAATGAGAGACAAACTGATTTAGACATGTGGTGCAGAAATGTGTGTTCATATGTAAATTACGTATCAACATGTTTATAACCCAGCATCAATGTGTCTTTAATGTGTTTTCTTTCCATGTGTTGCTCTGACATTTCATTCATGTGATTGTCCATCAATCAGGACAAACCAGAGTCTGGCTCCAGCTCCTGATTCGCTAAAGACTGAATCTGTTACAATTAGTCCCTTTGCCTGACTTGTATTTCATATTCGAGCATCGGGTGGTGGATGAGTCGCCACGAGGCAAATCAAACGCTGCTGAATGTTTGGCAGTGACAGGAGAGACACACTGGCCGGCAGCCAGCCGTCGTTTTCACATGATTTTCACCTTTTCACATAAATTCAGAAGGTGGAGTATTAACTTCCCACAAAAAGACAGCGTATAATACAATATATTTATTTCTCTATTAGCACCAAATTGCCGGAGTCAAGGTGCATTAGCTAACAACACCAGAGCCTCTGGTCAGGACCTTGAAAATTAGCCTGTGATGAATAATTGTGTTTCATCCACAGAAGTAGAAAAACAAAGTCTGTGGTTGAACTACGAGTATTTCAGTTTTAACGGCCGGGTTGTTGTGCTCCTTCGACGACTTCGAGAGCATCACTCAGTCCTTTATTTTCTCATTCAGCCATCAGCTGTGGTAACGGGTTTCATCTGACTTCAAGCTGAGCAGAAATGGTATTATTGACACGGAGCTGCGTGACTCTGATATCTGCTGGTAGGTGCTCACTCACACACTAATGACTGTGAGCTTCACCCTCCACCAACGTGTTGACGAAGTGCCTCACATCAGATCCAGTCCTTCAGAGAAACAACTCATCACATCAGTGCTGTAAAAGCTGAGAGATGAGATGTTAATTGGTTGATTGGTTGCAGGACTTCCTCTAAACTGCAGGAGACCCCTCGGCTCCGGAGCCCCTTCTGGATTTACCTTTTACATTTATTTGCTTATATTATCCTTGAGAAGACTCATTGTGGTGCATGTGTGTGAACACCTCTGTTACCATGACGCCGAGAAGCAGAACACACAAACATAAACTTTCCTCCACCTCCAGGTTGGATGCAGCTTCTTGTTTCATATCATCCACAGCAGCTGTTTGCTTGTTTCTACATTTTGAATATGTGATGATTTACAGTGTTACAATTTGTAATATTGCTTTGCAGAATACACTAAACAGATGAGTAACAGACACATAAAATATAAAAATATAAGTTTATGAAGGCAGCCATGAAGAGTTGAATCAATATTATAACAAGCCAGTAAAGGGGACGTAATAAAAAATCATAGAGCTTGTTTAATCCATTTAATATCGAGGGAGAGGCTGTTCTGAAGGTTTTCGAGCACAGATGGCAAACGTGCTGTCCCCTTTGAATAGTAACCTTGTCCTCGGGACGACCAGACCCCGGTGAGACGTCCTGAGAGGGGGAGCAATTTACAGAAGGACAGAAAGTCCAAAACACCGTCCGAGGCCTGGCCCGGCGGAGAGACGCTGCAACAGAAGCAGGATTTCCACTGTAAAGGTTGTGATGAAACGAAGCAGTCAGGGTTTTAATTATGCGTTTTGTGTACGTACTAAAAGTTTGCTGGCAGCAGTGTTGGTTCAGGGCCAACCGCTGTGTTCTGCTTCTGTCAGGTAGCCAACTGTTTGGAAAATAATTAAGGCATTATTGCCAGTAAACAATAAATTAAATCAATATGCAGCGTGGCGTGTTGGGGAGGTTCTGTATGCTTGTCTGTTGCGATTCTTCTTCTCCCTTTTTAGCTCTCTCTCTAAATAAATGGTATCAGCCGTCCCGTTTGTTGCATTGACAGCTAATTGCCTCAGGGCAGCGGATTCGCTGGTAGAGGGATGAGGAAATCTGAAGGTGTAGTATGAGGTACTTTCTTTTCCGCGGCTTATTCGTTGAATTTTTGTGGAACTTAATCACAAGATGTAGGAGGTTTTAGCAAATTCGAGGAGTCTGAAAATTATCTCAGGATTCAGAGCAGCGTTGTCTTGTAGCTTAGATTTCACCCCTTCAACCTGATGAAGCGTGACGTGACTTAAATACATGTCGACATGCACAGGATCTTTTCTCATGGCTGTGAATGAAGCACAGCGAGTGCACTGTGTGGACGGGGAGCCACGGTTTGGACATTTGTTTCTCACCAGGACGGTTGAGCTTCAGGTAAAATACAGCTGCTGGATAAAGACTCTCACAGCGAGTCTCCAGTGATAATCTGAAACAATTAGTGGTGACGACTGGTTGATTATTGTGCTCAGTCCTCTGTGACAGGCGGGCAGGTTATTTAATCAGTTTCTTTCAGTTTTAAAGATCACCTTTCACCCACATCATGCCAATCTGACTTTCTTTGATTCTCTTGAACATTTTCCTCCATGTTTCAACTGTAACTTTTGAACTTTTCAATGTACAATACCAACATGTAAGAGGAGAACTGCCAAAAAGATCAGTAAATAACTGTCCTCTGTGCCTCATCATGGATTTTAGAGGCTGTATGAACAACACTCTGTCTTAATTATCTTAAATTAGGAGAGTTTGTAGCGTTGTGCTTCCTATAATTACAATGTCCAGTGGTCCAGATACAGCTCTTTACTTCCTGTTGTATCCCAGTCTGGATGGATGTAAAAGAGGCTTCGTGGCAGGAGGAGCACGATCAGGACGAGATAAATTTGATTTGTTGCTGTGATCATTGAAGCAGGCGAGTGTGTTCAATTAAATATTTAACTCTGACATGTATCAACGACATGTAGTCCCAGGACTGCGAGCCGTCACCCGGTGTAGGAGAAGATCCTCTTATAATGAGAACAAAGACGTGATTCTTCTTTGATTGTCATTAGACTTCATACTCCAGCTGAATATACTGTGCTACGTCTTGTTTCATATCCAGAAATTAGCCGTGTCGTCTGGCTGCAGACTCTGTTGGAACGACTTAGCCATTAGCTGCTAGCTCCACATTTTTGGATATCATGAATCCATGCAGATGCAGAACTCTGTGCACTGCCAGCAATCACTATACCACTTGAATACCATTTAGAAAAACACTTTGTTATGCTAATACGTAGCCAGATGGCTTAAGATCTTTTTAGCATCCTACATGATAGCAATATTAAAACCTATAGAAGAGTGTCTTAATGAAGGATCATTCAAAAAGCTTTTCTGCACAAGGAGGAGGAGTCTACCTGTTTTGTTCCCCTCACTACTTCACATGCTTTGTGTTTGTAAGTAGATGTTACGATAATGCACTTCTTAAATATTTGCATTAGAAATGAATCTGTTGGAGCTTAAATCTGCAGTTGCTTTGTGCAGAAAAATACTGTAGCAGCCTTTGCAGGATCGGACTAAAAGAAGAAGACATTGCACAATCGTTTCTCCAAGTCACTTCCTGCAAGAGAAAAATGTTCAGTTTTGTGTGAGATAATATTATTGGGAAAATATTTGTGGGAAAAAGATGAGTGCATGGCAAGGATTTTATCCCAATGGTCAACATGCAATATTACTGGAGATTTGGCAGGAAGACAACAAGGAGCGGTGTAATAAAACAACAGCAGCAGCCCGAGAGGAAAATGTACTGCACAACCAAGTCAGCCCAACTAAACATGAGCTTTAATTTTCACTGCTGCGACAGTTGGCAGCAATAAAATGTTGTACTGGACTTGTAAGCAAAGAGATACAATAAAGTAATTCCAAAATAAAAGCAGTGATAACAGCAGACTTTAGGGGAAAAGAGCAGAGAGAAATAACATGTGAAGCATCTTTTGCAATATATACAATAAACTGTTGGTGGGTGAACTGCATGTAAAATGTTACTTTAGCAACAGCAGACAGAGCTTTGGTCAAATAATGTCAGTAGAAATAAAAGACACTAATAAAAATTGACAGTATTAAAGCCTGAGTGTTGTACTACAACTATTGCACTAAACAGAATGAAATCACATATTAAATCTTCAAATTAAACCAAACTGAACACAGTGTTTCAGGATTGTGTATCAGTTGTTAAACACTGTAATAAAGTCACAACAAAACCCTGACAGCTGATGAAAAAACCGTGTTGTGGACACTGTACAGTTTGAATTGTTGTGTTTGGTTCTGCAGCCTCTTTGCACTTGAATGTTTCATTGTTTCATTCTTCCACTAATGCTTTGAATGAGCTGCTCATTAGCATTTCATGCTGCACCCAGTGCTGCCTCTGGAGGCTCTTAAGGTGCTGCAGTACACCGACTCATATTATTTGCTCTTTGTCAACTGAGACTTCATTAAAAAACCTAATTACAGATTTTAATTAGAATCCTTGGATTATAGTTTTATATAATCAATTTAATAATCATATCCACTTATAATCCTCTGTGTTAACATCAGAGCAGCAACACTCAGCATCTGATACATACAAATACATAATAATAGTCTAAACGTGTGTTTACAGAAATAAACAGAAAAAGGTAAAGTTCATATTGTTGTTGGATGTGCAGTCGACCAAATGCAACCACTGTTACTGATACCATCCTGATACCATCACAAGCAGATATAGAAACTGATTCAAATAAATAACTGTGTCCACTAAAACATCACTGGGAGAATTTAAAGGTATGATTTCAATAATCTGAACGAACCAACAGAAAATATCTCCTTGTTCTTGTCTGCGGTGACTCAGACCTCTGCTGCTGCAACAGCCTGTTCATGCAGTTGTATTTATTTTTAAGGGTCAGCCTCATTTATTTTCTCTTTGAACAGAGCCCCAGAATGAGCCATTGTAATCCCTCTATAAACGTATGCAAAGGCATAATAGTCACCATGGATAAGTACTGAAGCATATCAGCGAGGTCAGCACGCTCAAGGCCACGAGCGTTCTCCGAGTCGCACCAAGCGAGCGCTGACTGGTTGACTGCGTGGCTTTACTGAGGGGAACACACTAATCCACAGAGTTCAGTCTACGAGCTGCAGTCAAGGTAGCAGAAGTTTACTAAAAGTCACACCGAGCAACACTGTGTCCACTCCTAACACCAGTGGAGTCTCCTGTGAGACAGTCAGCGGCTGGCTGTAACCGCTAATTTCCCCTATCGTGCCACGAGTGTGTCGGCCTCTAATGTGATGAAACCAGCCGAGTGCAGAGCACTGTATCACACTGGCAGTGTGCCAGAGATAACACAGTGAGGCCAGCTGAGACGCTTACCCCCGATGCAGAATCTCTTAAGAAAAGTCAAACACACCCTTCGTTTCTGCACAGAGACAGCCAGTCATGCTGATAACAGCTGAGACTTTAACACTGTTGCATATTTTAAGGCGAAATTGGTGAATAAAAGCAGCTGAGGCATGTGGACGCCTGGGGTGTCAGGGCAAGATCTGCCTGTGGTCTGTCGACACCTTGGTAGCTTCGCCTTGAGGCTGCACATGATCCAGCTCGGTATTAAGATTGTTGCTTTGTGCACATGTGGGCCTCAGTCAGGAGGCGTTTCCACCCTCGGGATTCACATTCAGATGCAGAAAATCACGAGCATAACAGTAACTGAAGAGATAAACATTACCTGCTTCATCCTCTTTGTGGTCTCCGATTGTCCACTTTAGTCTGTGTGGAAACACCTCATTGTTTTTCTCTGTGAGTAAAAATATACTGAGACGATAATTATTCAAGGATAAAGCAGTAATTTATTCTTTAATCGGCTAACTATCCACCAACAATAACAATGTACATGGTCGTCAATATCTGGTGTGACCACCACTTCCTGCCAGGACTGTGATGTTGCACCGTGGCATCGAGTTTCTGAGCTCCACCTGAGGTCCACCTGAGGTCCACCTGAGGTCCACCTGAGGTCCACCTCTCCCTGAGGGACAGAGACGACTTCTGTCCAGCTGCATGATCGTACCAACAGCCTGATCCCAGGAAACTTGCTACGGTGACGGGTTTGACCATTTGGTCACAAAGTGATGGCATCCTACAGCCCAGTGAGAACTACTCGAGAAGAAGAAATCTTTATTTTGTCATTGGCATGCAGCACAGTGCAGGACACACACACACACAATGAAATTCATTTACACCTGACTACAGGCCGCTAAACAAGAGCAAGGGCATAGGGCAGGGGTCTGCAACCCTGGTCCTAGAGAGCTGCAACCCTGCATGTTTTAGATGTTTCCTTCTTCCAACACACCTGATTGAAACAACCAGGATCGTTATCAGGCTGCTGCAGAGCTGGATGATGAGCTGGTCGTTTCAATCAGGTGTTGGAAGAGGGACACATCTAAAACATGCAGGGTTGCAGCTCTCTAGGACCAGGGTTGCAGACCCCTGGCTTAGGGTGAGGGTGGCGCCATTTGTCTGCAAGCAGTCGGGGGGGTCGGTGCCTTGCTCCAGGGCACCTCAGCAGTGCCCTGGAGGTGGACTTGCACCTCTCCAGCCACCAGTCCACACTCCATATTTTGTCTTTCTGTTCTCCCATTACTTTCTAGTTTGTATTTCATTTAATAACAGTGAAAGATGTTTCTTCAGATTGACTAGATGCACCATCTCTGCTGAACATCCTCAACACATCTCAGAGCATTTCAGTGAAACCTTGACCCCTGGTGCATTAAACACCTCCCGACATGTTTCACAGTCTGAGGAGGTTTTCAGTCATTAGTTGGATTTTCAAACATCTTCCTCACTTCCTGCATGTTTGTGCTCCACCCTGTGAGCTGCACTGCTTTGCAACACAAACACTCTTAATACTGATTATGTCAATTAATTTTGTTTTTAAAAATTCGCCTGCTTCCTGGTGTGACAGCGGCGGGACAGCAAAAAGGTAAGATTTATTTGCTCATTAAATATGTACCCATACATTGAAAATAAATTGTTTTCAAATGTAATTATTTTGAATACAAGCTGCAGACCCTATTAGCATAGTTATCACAGAACTGTTTGATGAATGCAAACAGAGCACTGCTGCTGTTGTGTTGCAACATAAATAAAGTTGATAACACCAAGGATGAAGAGACAGACTCACTCTGACTGACTGCAGGCTGCACAGGTCAGGGTGGACGATCGGTCAACAAAACACTGGAGAACAGAAATGTCTGAAGTCAGCTGACAACACATCTGAGCTGCAAACAATACTGGACACTCCTCCATATTTGTCTGATTACCAGTAAAACTTACAAACCTTTCACCTATGTTTTACTAACTAACTTGTTCGAGCCTGATGTGTAACAATGTGTCATGTTCTGTTTATTTCATGTTTCCTGTTCTGTGTATTTTCAGTGGTTGTTTCCTTTGTCAGGTCACTTCCTGTTTTATTTTGTTAAGTCTCTTCCCTTGTGTTGTATTTCCTGTCAGTCATGTCACACCTGTTCTGATTGGTCTGCTCTCACCTGCTTCCTGATTGTCCTCTGCACCTGTGTCTCATTGAACCTCGTTACCTTGTGTATTTAACCTCGTGTGTCCTCTGTCAGTTGGTTTGTCTTCTGTCTCCTGCACCGTGTATGTGTCTTTCTAGAGTTTTGTAGTTTTTGTTTTTTGAGTTCCTTGTGTTTTAGTCTTTGGTTGTTGTTGTTTTTTCTGCCATTGTTGTGCAGCATCTTCACATCCTCTCTTTTTGCTGCTGAGAAATCTGCAGATTTGGCTCCTACTTCCTGCAACTCTTGACACAATGTCCTGAAATGTAACAATGACCCAAAGTGTTACTAAAAAAATGTAACAAAATCTGAAATGTAACAACTGGTCAATACTGTAACAACATGCTGAACCCAAACAGTAAAAACTTTGCCCAGAATGTAACATGTTACATTTCATGACGTTCAACAATTCATGACTTTGTTACAGTTTGAGTGGTTGTTACATATCAGGCTCTAACAGGAGTGTAGTTCAAGTGATGAATGCTCCCAGTTTAACCTTTAATACTGACAAACAATACACACAGTGGTGTCACTACCATGTGCAAAGTGTGTCTCCAATATACACACTGACAGTTTCCTCAGCTCATCCTAATCTGTGTTTTTATTTGGAAAAATTATCAATATTCCCAAATATGCCTGCACATTATTTAGATGATGATGTATTTCTATGTGCACATATCACTTGTATTATTGCTACAGAGACACCTGTGCTGCTCTTAATTAAGCAATCAGCTCCGTCTACAATTACTGTGTAATGAATGACTTGCTATTTTTCCGTCTGAAGCCATGATTATGCAACTGTGGTTTCAATCACTCTGTTCCCCCTTTGCTTTGCTGATACTTAATTTGTATGCAGCCACTTTTGTTGCTCGCCCCTAGGAGAGCAGAGGTCCATATAATGGTTATTCCAAGAGCTCTGCTTTGAATATTTCAAAGGGATGCAACACAACTCAGAGAAAATTCAGATCAGTACAGATGGATTAATCAATGCTTTGGTATTTCACAAAGGAAGCCTGCATTAAGTTCAAAGGGGGAAACTTGTTAGCCAAACACACATGGGGGATGCTGTATTATCTCCTGCTTCTCCGGACCTGCAGTCTGTGCTTCAGGTATTGACATTTTTATAGAGTCTTCTGTATTGATCTGTGTGAAATGCAGGGAGTTTAATTGAAGAAGGAGTTATAATAAAAAGGAAAGACATTTCACAGCAGAGTTTGTCTCTCTGTCCACACTGGCCTGCAGAGACAGAGACGGAGGAGAGAGAGAGCAAAGTGCTAAAAATCTAAAGTAAGGACATGTGTCTGTTCTTGTACAGAGCGTCCTCAGAGACTCACCTCTCACAGCTTAACTGAGATCTTGTGCTTAATTATGCATGTAATATGTTGTCTGAGGAATTGTCTCCAAAGTGTGTGATCCAGCTTCTCCCCTGTCGTCAGAGCAGGATAAGATCTATTAATTGCTCTAATATGAACTCTGTCTCTTGTCTCTCTGACGTATGTGGAGGAGGATTGTGTCTAACACATGAATTCAAAACAGTCAGATGTTAACAAATGAGGAGATGTTTTTTTCTTTTCATCAAAACAGATCATGTCAGATGCTCGGTTGGAGTAAATTGGCTCAGAAACGTGTTTTTAAAAAAGCTGTTTTTGATTAATTGGAAATTATTTAGTTGTGAGTAGTTTTGTGAATAACTGAGGAAAATATTTTCAAACAATCAATAAACCCCAGCTAAGTCCTGACATTTCCAGAAAAGAATAATTTTATTCTCATATCAGTCCGACTGGTGTGTATTGAAGTTATTTGTAAGGATGTGACAGCTTTAGAAGTTATGCATGAAGCTCATAAACAAGATTGTGGTGTACCTATGGCGCAGAGTCAGATTTAGTACTCTAACCACGTCATACTGGAGCACAACAAGGCTGCCGAGGCTGAATGCTTAATTTGCGGCCAGTGGGATGCTTTATCCAGAGATATAAACAAGTGCAGGCCCTATTGCATGCGCCGTCACGTGGGGCGAGCATGGGCTGAATTGTTAAACAGTATACGGAGCCTCCTTGTTAACCCCTGGAGCCAGATTCCAAGCGTTCATTCAAGAAAGACTCCAGACTTTGAAAATCAAGTTGTGCATAGCAATTGAAATCATAACTCCAAGGATCTGCTCAGAGCTGCACATCAGGTTTTTCATTATCTTTGACTCTTTAAATCACAACAATGCCCCATGAATTCAAATGACAAAGAAAAAAAAAAAAAAAAGAATCACAAATTAATAGACTGATTTTTATCAATGTGTTTGTTCATTATTCTGACAAAAACATTCAACTTCAAGTGTCCTCATCCTGTGTCCTCATCAGGTCATCTCCAGCAAACACTTGAGATGTTCTGGATTTCAGCCACTGTTTGGATCAGTTGTTGGTAATAAAACCACCAGTGAACACAAGCTGGATCTTTCAGGACTGATCTCTCCTTAATACTTCATCTGGACAAGCTGACAATGATTCGCTTCATGATTCATTTCGAGTTGTGTGGGTAAGAATCTCCACATATTGATCCTGTGAGCTGAGACTGACAGGTGTCCAAAGGAGGATTTAAAGGACACAGGTCTCCACAGATGGCAGGGAGCCCTGAGATGATGCTGTTACTGTGCGACCTGCTTATTTAAGATGCATTTCCACTGCATGGTCCCGCCTCCCCTTGCCTCACCTCAGTTGCATTTTCCACGATTCCAACCAATAAGATTTTAGTACCTGCTCGTACCTGACCAGGTACTTTTTTGTTTTTTTCAAACCAAAAATGAGGAGGGACTAAAACGTCGTACCAAGTTCCAGGTACTTCTTGCAGAGGTGAGGTGGAAACATGCAGTGGAAATGCATCTTTAGTCCCTCCTCTCCTGTGGTTCCAGAAAAAGCATCTTATTGGTCAGAATCGTCACTGCATCATCACCGTGCAGCACAGAAACATTTGTACCTGCAGCCGACAGTCTGCACAGTTATAATCAGAATAACAAGTTTCTACTGTGTGGGGAAAACCACTGAATAAATCAGTTTAATCTACAATAACAGCGTTTTACTGCAATGTTAAAATTTTATTTAAAAACGTGAGCTCTGATTGGCCGGTCAGTCAAACAGCTGATGGAGGTCGTAGCAGCGCTCATATCTCCTAAAACATCAGAGCAAGTTTTTAACCAGAATGAATTAAAAACATATTTGAAGTAAAAACAACTCATTTCTCACCTGAAATAATCTTCAAACTGTTTCTGTGACAACACAACAGTTACTCTGAAGATGACTTCATCAACTTCCTCCCTCATCTGATGACCGGCTACAGGAGGAGGGACTGTTTCCTGTCATGGAAACACAACCGAGGTGAGTAGGTGTAATATCAGCAATCACTCCACTGTCATCAAATTAAATCAAAACCACCCACATCCACAGTAAAGTAAGAGTTAGTTTCACTGGTGCTGAGAGTACTGGCATCAGGGGAACTCCACCAAAGTCCTTTTCTTAAACGTCCTCAGAAGAAGTTTTGTGGGATGGCAGCGGCCGACTGAAGTGAAAGCAGTTGTCATTTCTGGGTCATTCTGTTGAGCCAACGAGAAGACAGATAAAGTCTCAATTAAAGATAGCATCCATCACATTCTGTCAGTCCTTAAATGCTGTTACATCACAGACTCAGACAATCTCTCAGTGAAATAGGTCTTCAGTCAAAAAACCACTGAATTATTCAGCCTGCACATCACATGAAGCCAGATCCATACAGTCTGAACACGTGCCTGTCGACTGCTGCTGAGGAGCCACCGAGCAACAACTCCTCTGGACCAGGAAATATAAAATCACTTTATTTTAACACTAACAGCTCCAATATCTGACTTTTCTTACATTTCATGTGTTCACTGTGATGTCAGAGCATCCCTGGACTCCCTGTTGGAGGGTGTTTGCTGTGCAGGACATCATTCACACACTGCCAGTGGTGGAGTGTTTTCAATCCAATCAAACCTCACCCACTAATTTTACTAATCAGCGTGCCTTCAACCAGACAGAGGAACAAATCAGCTGCTGTTGGATTTGGCCAGAAAGTGGACCTGCATATCTTCCAGGGCACAGGACTGCAGAGCAGGAAACATGGCAGCACACCTCACTGATCCGAGCCCTATCTATGTACAATGGAGCCACTGAATGTTAAATTCACCGCATTAAAATAATGTCTTGGCTCCCTCCATGTGCCCTGATAGTGCTATTAAAATTTAACCATCCTCTCTGTGTGGATTTACAGTCGTGTACGCATGATTGGAAATAAAAAGTCTGAAATCCTGAAGCAAAACTGTATGAAGATTTATAGATTTTAGTTTCTTTTTTTTTCCTCCTCAAAATATTTATTCAAGTTGCTGTCCACGGCATTTATCGGCATGCATATTTCAGTTCAACATCTGGAAACAACATCTGGTCAAATCAGATGTTGCAGAGATTTGGGTGAGCACAAAGAGGAGAGTAAAATGATCTAAGTTTAGTCCACGTATTAAAAGTTGAACGTGGCCTTCATTTCCATATTCATGACTCTGGCTGTGTATCTTGCAAAAGGCTGAATATTCCTGAGTGTGACTCCAAGGTTGGCACCAGCGCAGTGGGGTGCGTACTCAAAGTGGCTCTTAAGTGTAGTTCCAGAGGTGCTGCAAGTGTTGAGGGTGTTGTTATAGTTACTGTCGGGTATAAAAGCTTCATGGCTTCAACTTGTTCAGGATTTTTGAACTGACATCTGCTGGGCTTTTTTTTTTTTCATACCTTTAGTGTTTGAAATTGTAAAGTTTAAAGCGAAAATGTTTCAAAAAGACAAAACTGTTTAGCTCAAATAAATCCAATTATTTCTGAAACCACACGAGCAGGATCTCTTGCATATTTAATTGTGGCTTCGGCTGCTTTCATTAGAAGAATTAAACATTTAAATAAATGCTGCACTAATCAATATTTTATGTCAACAATGGATCAAATACGGTGTATTTGGGAGTATGTCTTGTGAGTTTAAACATCTGTGAGATCAGTGTAACACCAGCAGCAGAGAAAACAGAAGCTTCCTGCATCACATCACATGACATAAGTAATATTTTAGATATTCAGATATTTCACTCCTGGCTTGATTAAAACAAATAGAAATGAGTTACTATTATTATTTTTATTAATTGTTTTCTATGACCAATGACTGTGTTAGCGTGGATGAAGCTAACCTGTGATGATGTCACCTGTTGGTTTGTGGACTCTTATTTTGAAGCCAGGAGTTTGTATGTGAATGTCACAGTGTTGTTTGTTTTGAACCAGAAGTGACCATATTTGGATATGAAGGGAGGAGTGAGGAGGCGGGTCACTATGCAGTGTGTATGGGACTTCACCGCTGGAATCATTGGAGACCAGAGCTGTCAATCAAACTGACCCCGCCTCTAAATCTTGATTTTTGAAGCCTGACATCTATATATGATGATTTTTGGGGATATTTTATGATGATTTTTGAACTGAAGTCAGTTGGAGGCAGAGTTTTTTGGAGCCAGCATCTAGTGGACAAGAGGAGTATTACACATTTTTACACTTCTGCATTTCCTCATTTTTGACTCCCGGTTGCTTCATCCATTTCTACACAGTCTGTAGCTATGCTGTTGGCTACATCAGCATTTTAATGTGTTTACTGTTTGCTTTGTGACAAAAAGCTACCTCTACTCTGTAATTTGGACTGTATTTTCAAAACCCTGAATCGTCTGATGCTACAGATTAACGTTGGCAGCTGTAGGATGCTGAGCAGTATCTCTCACAACAGTTACAACCAAATTTCCTGAAGTGCTTCACCAGGAAACATAATGAACAGTAGTTATCTTAAGCTACAATTACAGACATGTTAGTTGTAGCCGGTGGCCGTCATTAATCAGCAGGAGAACGTCTGCGCCACAGCGATGTGATAGTGCACATCTTAAAACAGAATAATTTGCAGGGAACGCATCACTTATCTGGGTGCCCTGCTGTCCATAAAGAGCAAGTGATTCATTACAGTCAACCTAAAAGTACATCGCCCTGATTGCTGACAGGAGGACACAATCACCATGCATGCACATACAGCCCAGCAAACACTGCAGCAGCCAGTCAGCCGCATCTACAGGAAACAACAGTGGAGCGCTGTTCGTATAATTTATGACTCAACATTTTGTCTTCATTTAAAACCCTGTATTTATTCTCTCAGCCTAATGCGTCGTGTGGTGATGTTGTTTTCGAGGTGTTGGAAATGTGAAAGCAGAGATGTGATCCTGAGGCTCCCTCACGGTCTCCCGACGTTAGCCCCGCTCTGACAGGCATGTAAAATATCTGTTTATATTACAGCTTGACAACAGTATGTTGACATCTCCATTTCCCATGTGACCGCATGAAATAACCCTATGTCAGGAATATATTGCAATCCATAGTTATGACATTTTGCTTTCTTCAGTTGCACAAGGTCATCGGGGTGAGACTGCAAACACGCCGTGCAGCGAGAAGCCCTCGGTGCAGCTTTAATGACGTCTGCGATCATTGACAGTGACTACAGTTTCCAGGCATCATTTTATCATGTTCAAGGTGGAAGAGATGGAGTATAAAAAAAAATCTCTCTGCCTGAGTTTCAGCGAATATGCACCACTTATTCAACCAGGTACAAAAAAAGAAGACAAAGGAAAGAAATCTCCCTTAACAGCATCCGACTCTGTGAGCTTTCAGTCAGCGTGTATTAGATTTATCACTTTCTTGTCCCTACACCTTGTTGATGCCTCCAGAGTACGACTACATTGGTATGGGAGGGGAGGCCTAAGCTGTGACTATGACATCCTTCTTGGTGCATTATCTTCACACTCAATCTCCTTGGGGTAGATGGAGTGCACAGAGGAAGTGTTTCCACCAGTTAAGTCCTAACATGTAACCAGACATTGCTTTTAGGGGTCGGCTGTTAACAGGGTTGACAATGCTCTTTTATAGCCTTCAGATTGAATATTCTCCCAGTCTCCCACCGCAGAGGCCGTGTCATTACAGCTGATAGTTCCATTATTTTTTGAAAGAGTTGGCAGGACTTTTTATGTTTTGTATTTCCCCTGCACTTAATGGCTGTCGCTGTTCTTATATTTAGTGTATGTACTCTCGCAAGGACATTTTTTGGTTATGACATCGTGGCTGGAGCTCGCTGTGATCAGGTTTTTTTTTTTTTGTATTCAGATTCAGGCCATAAAATCTATGACTTTGTGAAAGTAAGTAACCTTTAAATTCAAATTTTATACAAAGAGGGGTGAACTTAATTTTGATCTGTTGTGAAGTGGATTCACTTTATGTGATTCACATTTTCAGAGAGTGGAAGTAAATTATCAATATGGAGCTTGGCACAGCTGATGTAACAAAACAAAGGCCTGAAGTGTACATTGTATAATAAATACATAATATAACAAAACCTAACAAGAACAAATATATTTTTTAATCAAACGATTTGTGAAGTGGATTAAACAAATTACAAACTAATGAGTCATTTTCATTTTTATAGTTTTAGTTTTTTATGCTCAGTCAAATAACTTGAAGCTGCACCAACACTTTAATTAACTTGTCTTTTTACTGAGCTTAACGAGGCTTACATCCTGTTAGCACACGTAGATAGTTGGAAATTAATAAGCTGCTTTGTTTAAGGCATCTAGGCTAAAAGGACACAAACAATTAAAAAGACTTCATAAACTATTAATTACCTACTTTTTTCTTTCCAAAAGTGGAGCAAGTTTATCACTTATTAATCAATACTTATACAATATTTTGCATTTAACATATTGTTTCTTTCCTTTACATCAGCGGTCCCCAACCTTTTTTGCACCACTGACGGTTTAATGTCGGCATTATTTTCACGGACCGGTCTTCAAGGTGTGGCAGATAAACACAGAATAAAAAGTTGTCTTCTTACCCTTTGCATGAAGCTCTCCAAAGATGTTTGTAGTTTATTCATTTTCGCTAGCTTGCGGGCTTATTTTTTGGCTAACGTATCTGACGTTGTAGTTGATACGTGTTTATCACGTGACCGAAACAAGCGGACGTTCAAGAGGAAATGACAAAAGTTAAGTTGAAGAGAACCCAGTTGTTCCTTTCAAAATAAAATCTTTCAGACTCTAATAATCAATGCAACGGAAGTTATATTAAAATCATCCTCAAAGAAACGATGTCTGCGCAGGCTGCCATGTTGGATTCAAATTATGTTTTTGATTTATGTCACATGCATAACAGCCCTCTGACTGTTCCCCCCAGCTGCAGCAACCACTGAAGAGGTAACTAGCTAGCTACTACGAGCTAACCTGCATCAGAATGAATAGTCTGTTTTATAGTAGCCGTATTAGTTAGCGACTTGGGGCTAAGACGACCACGAGAAAGGAGCATGGATTCAGCCTTTTCCTCAGCCACACTCAGCACGAGTGTGGCTGAGGAAAAGGCTGAATCCATGAATAGTTGTTAAACCTATAAACCCATGGAGTGAAATTAATGATCAGATAAAAATTGGATTAGCTGTGAGGGGTGTTTTGGTTGTGGGCTACATGAGTTACAATAGAGCTGCTTCATAAATAACTGAGGTCCATGTTTAATGATGGAGTAGAAAATACACTGTGCCAAACTGATCTGACTTTCCCTCTCTGCTGCTTCATCCTCCTCCTCCTCCTCCTCCTCCTCGTCTCTGCTCCAAATTACTTCCTGAAGGGAGAGTGAACAGAAGCAGGTGGGATCCATCCCTGGTCATCAGGACCCTGCAGGATTCCTCTCTAACCATCTAATCTGGGAATTCAGCACCGGAGGAACGACTGAAAAGAAAAAGGACCTGGCGCCGTGGGATGGTGGGAAAACAAACCGCGTTTCATCATCAACCAAGCTGGCACATCCACTCATCAATCAGCTGAAATTTATTTTTGAATTTGTGTTTATTTAAAGAAGGAAAACATGACGGTGAAATTAAAAAAACAGTGTTATATGATTAGAAACTGGGAAGAAATTATATTTTAACCATTTTCTGTCCAGTGTTGCAGATCACAAATTAGTTACAGTTACTTGTGGTTTGAGTGAGTTGGAAAGATCTGAACAGTAAATGTATCAGTGATCAAAGTCATTAAAAACAAAAGTTCACATTAAATGAGAAAACTTCCCACTTCTCATCCTGAAAATGAGCTGACTCAGGGTTTTATTTATATATTTTTTGCCTCTCTCATGAGTTTCATTGAAAATAACAGTAAAAAAAACACAGAGCTATGTAATTACAGCTCATATGAAGAGCTCTCCCACACCAAAGGATGCCATTTAAAGGCTTTTTTTAATGAGAGTCTTTACAAGTACAATTACATGTATTAATTGGTTCCCTGAAAGAATAAATGGAAATGACAGGGTAATTAGAAATTGTGGCATTAATTTCCCTAAAGATAATTTACTATAGGCTGCATTCAAAGTCATTCATGTAATTGCTCTGATTATGTTGAAGTAGTTTTACTGCTCTCACCTTTAGAGAGGTGACATGTGCAGTAAACCCCGAGGTGCTTTATTCTGCATCTTCTCAACTCAACACAAAGAGGAAATGATACATCCACAGCCTCGGTGTCGTCTTTGAAACAACACGTCTGAAGAACAAAGCATCAGACTGGACCTGTGACCAGCAGCGTTCCTCATGGTACTGCATCCAAAGTTCTTCTCTTTATCTTCAAGGTTCTCCATCATCTGTCTCCTCCCCGTCCTGAGGTCGGCCTCCTCTCAGGACCTCAAAGGACCAAGAACCAGGTCTGAGGTAACCGAGCTGCTGCCCCTGATCCCCAAACACATCTGCGATGATCCCGACCCATCAGAACCAGAACCAGCTCTTCAGATCTGCTCTAATTACCCTTCATAATGTTTCTTCATTGTTTTTAATGCCTTGCTCGTTTATTAATATTTATTTATGTATTTTTTTTTACTTTGCACAGTGTATCTGAGTATCTGCAAAAGTTCTGTATAAATAAAATGTATTATTAATATTATTAACAGTTACGCTGTAAAGCCTGAACTGTGAAATAGTAGCTAGAAAATTATACTTTTTTATACTTGGAGTGTTTATTGAACCTTCTGATAAAAAATATATAAAAAATACTAATAAAAAATGAAGAGAGATTCTATTTTGTTAATGAAAAAAATATTCAAAAGTAATATTTTTCAAATTATTGTATTTATTACAAAAATTCATGTATCAAATATGAAACATTTGTTATTATAGGGTTAATATTTTTATATATTCCTGTTTGTGGGTACACTCCCAGTACCTGCAGTGTGAGCTGTAGTATCTGGGTTTAGATCCCAAATAAAAATATTATCTTTCATTGATGCAACATAATATATTTTGAATGTTAGGATATTTTCTGAATGACTTAAAAACTCTCACCACCCACCGAGCGGCTGAAAATACTCCAACAAGGATGAATCTGATTCCTGTCATTTCATTTATAACCCAGCACATGTGAGTAACATGAGTCACACTGATCTGTGCATGTGACAAGTAAAAAAAAAAAAACTCTGACAGTGCAGAGTCCACCATGTTTGACTGTTTCCTGGTGAATCCTCTGAGCTGGGAGTGGGCTGGTGAGTGGTGAGTGGACCTCGGTGGATAATCAGATAATTAAGGAGTGACTCACACTCGCTCTGCAGCTGCAGCAGCTGAAGGAAAGTTTTTCAGATCAAATTCTCTAAATCTTGATGCTGTGCAGTTGTGCCCAGAAACTGTCACTGTTATCATCCCTAATGTGGGGCTGATTATCACTGTTCAGCCTCACCACTGCCATGCTGGGAGGTTTCTTTATTGTTACACACTGTCTCTGAAATGACTGTAATTATTAATTCCTGATAAGAAAATCAGGATTATATGTAACTGTCAGTGGTGCTCACCGACTATCTGTCCCATCACACTCATTTCCCTCTGAAGGCTTTTGTCTTCCTGTAAATACTCAGCCTGCATCTGTATTGACTCTCAGTGTTGTGCTGACTTTCATTTTCCATCCACCTCTCTTCATAATAGCTGTAATTTTTCAGTGTTTGTGTCACTGATACATTGTGATGATTGGTATCCAGACATAATTACTTGTAGAAGAAGACTTGGAGGTCAGAGCCTGCTCTCAATCTGATTTTTTATTTTTATTTTTTAACCAGCACAAATACTTGGGCAAGAAATTACTTTGTAACAACAACAGGTTTCATTTGTAATAGAAACACTACATGGATGCACTGTCTCCTTTGTACTGTCTCCTGCTTTCAAAGAGGAAATCTGCTCGGGTTTGTCTTCATGCATGCAGATGCAGATGCAGCAGCGACTGTATTCACATCTTCAGTAATAACACAGAGGGCTCCCTGCAAACTATACACACTGAATAATTGTTGTTTTAATGTCAGTTTGAGAAAACACTTTAAATTCTCCATCACTGGTTTGAAAATGATTTTCATGGAGGCCAAATAAAAATGATTTATTCAGGATCTGAGGCTGACTTGTATTCACACGATGGTTCGATTGTGAAGGAATAAAGAGTATTTGTGTTTACTGGCTCTAAGTGGTTTTAGGTTTTAATAAGATGTGTGTCAGAGAAAGTAAATGATTTTGTTCTGTGCTCATTAAGGCAGAAAAAAGAATTAAGAACAATAATCATTTAGCAGTGTCATCAGATCCCATTTAACTGTAACAATGCTTTTATATTTCTGTTGTTTGGAGAGTTACACAAAATCTTCCTCTAACGTGATGAACCACATCATCTCCACACATCACACCTCAGCTCCACCCACACTAACAACCAGCCATGTTGGAGCCAGACATGTAACAGTAACCTGAAATGTAACAATGACCCGATTAGTTACAATTGTTAAAACCAGATGCTGAACCCAGAAAGTAACAACTTTGCCCAAAATGTAACAACTTCTTACATTTCAGGTTTTGTTACTTTTTTTTCACAACAATTCAGGACTTTGTTACATTTTATCTACAGAGCTGAAACTGAGACAGTCTCTTAAAACATCTGGATACTCGAGTAAAAGTAAATACTGTTTTTATTGGGACCTGTTTTTATCTGTGGACTAATACAATGGCACATGTGGACAGTGACTCAGTTGTAATGGTTTTGGTCGACAGAGGAGCTCTAAGGCATGGAGACAATAAAATATATCAGCTTCATATGCTGGATATAAAAGATGAACATAACCACAGTGATGTCATCTACTGCTCTGTGGACGAGCGATGGTGTCACCATCTTGGTTTGGTTTTTGTTGTGTTTTTTTGAGTCAAAAGTGAAGTTTTGGATCAGAAGGCGGAGCTTGAGGACAGTGTGGGGGCGGGGCTAACTGAGCATCTGAAGCAGAGACGTGGTCTGTCAATCAAACCAGCTACACCTTCAAACATAGTATCTACTACTAACAGTCTACTTATTACCTCCACCAAGGAGGTTATGTTTTTGCCGGGGTTTGTTTGTCTGTCTGTTGGTTTCCAAAATAACTCTAAAAGTTACAGAGAGATTTGGATGAAATTTTCAGGGATTGTCCAGATGGGGATCAGGAACAAATGATTAGATTTTGGAAGTGATCCAGATCACCGTCTGGATCCAGGAAGTTTTTGAAGGAGTCTTTAACATTGGGAGATAGGACCATATGCCACATTTCTGCAGATGACTCCACCAAAAATGGTCAAGACACTTTGAAAATAAATACAGGACAAGTTTCTAACATGGTCTACAATATATCAAAGATTGATCTGGATAAAGGAATAATTTCAGATAATATGATCCAGAATATGAAAAAATCCATCTTTGAACTTTGCATCATAAAAAAACAAATGAAGCTAGAAACATGCAACAGACATCTTTAAACAGCCACGACGCTGTGGAGCTAATATTGATATAAATAAACACAAGACTAATACTAGTA
>OOFC01033983.1:7518-17653 GCA_900323345.1 Pseudochromis fuscus | reverse complement strand
GCACCTCTCCTCCTCCTCCTCCTCCTCCTCCTCCTCTTCCTCCTCATTGTTTTTGCTGGCAGCGTTGTGCTGGTGTTTACCCCGACTTCACTATCTGTCGATCCTGTTTTTAATGCAGTTAAGCAGCTTTTCATTCCTGTGAAATCTGTTGAGAGATCTGTTCCTTGGTGGATTGGTGCAGGCAGAGCAACCCGCCCGCCTGGATTACCCACAGGACATCTGGAGCCCAAAATCTGCAGTTGTACTTGTAATAATCTAAATCTTGATTTTATAAAGGGACCTGGTGTCTGACACTGTGAGAGGCTGTTACCACAAATAAAGGATACCTCATACATTTAATAAATAATAATCTAATTCTGCTGATATGTGGTCTTATGCTCAGTTTCTGGTCCTCAGTGAGATCTTGGGGCTCTTAGTTTTCTCATTTCTTTGTGAGTACGAGAATGAAACAGTATTATTATATCTTTAAAAAGCTTTTTATTAATCAGTTATTATTTCCTGGAGTCATTTATTAATTGTTTTGTCCATAAAATGTGAACAGTACCAATTATTATTTCCCAAAGATGAATCTGGCTCCGTCCAAAATCCCCCCAAATACTCAGGTTGTTCAAATATGAAACAGAAAAGCAGCAAATCTTTAAACAATGTTTCCAGTTTTTGCCTGAGAATCACTTCAATTTAAAATTTATTGTCAGAAACATGAAGTTCCTGTTGGTCTGCTGACGGGTTGATCCAGATTTTGGAGCTGACAGTTGCAGGTCCAGTGGATGGAGGGCGTGGCACTTGTGAACTGAGCCCTTCAGGATTTAAATGTGAAATAGTTCAGGTAGCAGGAAGTTTCTTTGTGTTGTTGATTTGGTGCTGCACAGATCAGGGAGTGGACCTGCTGAGTGGGTACAGCCCACTCTCAGGTTATACACAAGTCATCAACAGACTCTCAGACACACCAGGGCTGAAACAGTCGATCAATCAAGATGAAATTAATTGACAGATATTCAACAAATTAATAACTGAAAGCAGAAATTTGTGTTTAAATTTGAGGCTTTTCTTTGTTTCACGTGGTCTTAAACTGAAGATCTGTGGATTCATGACGTCACATCAAACACAGCAGGATGTTAGAAGAGGTCACCTGGAAACTGAGGATTGATAATTTATAGACGAAATGACTAATAAATAATGAAAACAATGAGCTGTCACTGCTTCCTTCTCATGTCTGGATCTGAATGTTTGACAGTGTTGTGTAGAAAGGTTAATTGCAGCTGCCTGCTGACCTTAAACACACATAAACATTATGTAAATGGATGAACCAGAGGAGCATCCGGTGCAGTATGGATTTCTTTCATAACAACATGGCTGAGGCTTTGTGTCAGAGGAAGCTGAGCCGTGCCAGTTGGCCCGCAGAGGGGTTGTTTCACGGGGGAGAGGGGGATGCCTCGTCCATGCAGGGGGTGGAAGTCTGCGAGAGTGTGGGCATGTGTGTGTGCGTCCTGTCTTACTATGTGTGTGTGCATGTGCATGTGTGTGTGTCTTACAGTGGCTGTGAACAGAAGGCACAAGTGAGGGATACTGAGAGAATAGATATGCATGACCTCCTCGCTGCCTTATGGTGTGCACTGCCTAAAAAAAAAAAAAAAAAAGGTCTTATGTAACTAAAACCAGAGCTGAACTGATGGAGGTTTGTGTGTTTGTCTCCCACGAAGTCAAAACTTTTCTGGACAGTCACACTTTCCTGAGGAAACGTTGCATAAGACAGATTCACTACACACACACACATCTACACAAAGATCCCATCTCTCTTTATTTTTCTGTTCTCCTCATTTATTGTTAGAAATGATAGAGATTATTGTTGATTACTCTGTTTTTTCTTAATTATATCTTACACAACCTCACACATACATCAAGTGTGTATTTGTTTATTTATTTGTAGCACCTCCCACCTCCCGAAGGGTTTCACGCGACTGGAGTTTTGTAACAACCAGCGTGACAATAAACATCTTTGGATCTATTTCTGAATCATTATAATATTAATATTTTAGATTTTCTGATGTTGGCATCTTCAGATCTGAGCAACGGTCTCAAACCTGAAGATACAGTTGAAAATTAGGTTAAAACGTTGATTTAATTGTGAAGTTAGGGAAATGAAGGTGCTGCTCTCTGATTTGTAACATGCAGAATAAAGAGAGTGACTGTTTGGTTTGATGTTTTCAACCAAGTGCACCACAGGTTTTACTCTAGTGTGTGCATCATCTTTTATTAAAACATCTCATCTTTGTCTCGGTTTGTGAAGATGAGTCTTTTCTTTCAACAGATCAGCTTGTGTTTGCTCAACTAAAATAGTTGTGTGTGTGTGTGTGTGTGTGTGTGTTTGGCGTGTGTATTTGTGTGTCCAGGCAGGGGGCTGCTAATGTGTGGGAGGTGGTAGGTGCTAGAAGTTATGTCCTCTTTATATCTGTCTGCCTCCTCTTTCTCAAGCCTTACATCACCCTGCTGGAGAGTTATGTGACGACGGCTTTGATTCGCTCTCAAAGAAGTGTTATTGATAGATAGTTGTTGTGTAAGTTGTCCTACTTTGCAGATTTAAGTCAAAAATTCAGAGCGGCTGAATAAACCTGGAGAGTATTTCTGAGCAGCAGTGCTTTCTGATGGTGATACTGGAGTAAAACATTTAGTTATGGTCTCAGGAGACGGCAGAATTCATCAAGACAACATGATTGTTGGTTAGTCCCAGCAGGAGCCTGTTAGATCTTTCTATTCCTGGTATAATTATATCCTCTTGTATTTGCAAGGAAGGCTTCTCGTGCACATTTGGCCCCTGAGGACAGCGGTAGGAAATTAAATCTGGGGGTTGGTGCGTGGGGAGTGATTAGGTGGCAGGGGGAAGACAATGGAGAGCGGACATCCTCCCGTTCTGTTTTTAGCACCGGATCCTTCCTGAGAGTTAAAAAAGTCCAACACATCGTTGTGCTGTTTATGGAAAGGGAAGAAAAATCTGTTTCTTCACACCACAGCTGACTTTCTCATAACTGAGGTGTTTTATTAGTGTGGCGGTAAGAAGGAGGACGGTTGACGTTGTTCTGTTTATCATGAAGAAGAAAGTTACTCCTGGTTTATGAAGGCATCAGGGTATCAGTAAAGTCTGAAACATGAAGATCCCTGAAGGTGGCTCCTCACTCCTGCAGCTCAGCTCAGAACTGGAGAAGCTTCTAGAAGCAAAACGTCCTCATGTCCTGACCTGACGTCGTTTGGATGAATCTTCACAGAGGACGCTGCCTAATGTGTATGAGGCTTTGGAGACCGGACCTGCCCTGAAACTAACCACTAACTCCTAAACAGTCCTCTTTTTGAAGCTAATATCTATTATAGTTTCTTTCACATGGAGGAAGAAGAAGAAGAATGAATGAACTTCAGCTAAATAAAGCCAGATGGGTAAATTTACAGTGAAGCAAAGTGCAGCAAAGTGGATGGATTATCAATACGTTGTTACAAAGGAGATCAAATAATAATAATAACACAATATAAACAACAAGTAGATAAGTCAAGGTAAAATAAACAAAACTAAATAAAATAAAATGATAACAATATAAACAACAAGCAAGTAAAGGTAAAATAAATGAAAAATAATTGATCACTTGTCAAAAGTCATAAAGTAGCAGCTTGGATAAACTAATTAACAACATTACACATGTGGTCGTCGGGTGTGTTGCACTTTTTTGCTCCACTGTCCACCGTCTGTTTCTAAGTCATGAATGAACCTTTTGGGGAATGGTGGCAGTTTGCTGCGCATCTGCAGCGAGAACATGTTAGCTGAGCAGCTAGCACGTCTGTGGTGAACATCATCCACCTACAGGCACCTCTCAAGCTCACAAAGTAACAGATTACAGGCAACCAGCAGAGACTGTTTGTGTTTATATTATTTAAACAAACAGAGATTTACTTTATATATAACTGAAACATCCTGAGTTCACTCTGATAGTAAACACACACGATAAGTAAAAACTCAGAGTAACTTGATGACTTGTTCAGTTTGGTGAATGACGTTTTCTCCTGAACGGAGTAATAATCAAACACAATGATCTGCCTGACTAAGGAGTTAGTTGTTTGTTTGTTTGTTGGAAGGTTTCCACTCGGTGGGAAGGCTTCAGGCTCAGTGAGATGGTTTGCTCTGTGCTGGCAGGGCTGCTTGTGTTTGTGCTGTGTTAATGTGAGGAGGACGGCTGTGAGGAACATTGTAATAGTGTCAGCTGGCAGGCTGTCGGCAGAGAGGTTGTGTTTCTATTTCTGCTGCTGACGAGGGAATAAACTTTTCAAAGGTGTCGTTTCATGTCGAGGGTCCAACTTAAAAGCGCGCACTGATAAAATTAGCGCTCAATAAGCTTTGTTTTGTCCCTGCAGGTTCTCCATACTACGACAACGTCAGGCCGCTCTGCTACAGCGACTCGGATGCAGTGCTGTTGTGCTTTGACATCAGCCGACCGGACACAGTGGACGGTGCACTGAAGAAGGTATGAACTGCTGCAACTGACTGATTCATGGTCCTGTCACACTGTGGATGTCGACGTATCAAACGCTGGCAAACACTGAGCGGCACATGTAATGTATTAGTAACTTATATCGAAGGTTACAATAACTTATGGATAACTTATACCAACGAATGTTTAGTGTGTTGCCGGCGTTGTCCAACAATAGTCAACCTTATGCACAGCCGCAGCGTATCTCCAATGATCACATGTCGGAGCCTTGGAGTTGGTCGTAGATGTTCTCCTCCCCTTCTCACCCAGTTCCTTCTCCTCCGTCCACCTCCTCCTCTCCTGGTGTACTGGTGTGCAACTGTCAATCGATGAGGTCATACTGAAGGTGGAGGACAGCCAGTAGGTATTTTGGTGTCAGCCTCACTGTATCGTCCGTCTCTCTGATGACATGGACATCTTCTCACCATGGAGTCTTGAGGAGTACTGACGGGTTCCTCCTGTGAACCCATTTTATAAACCAGGTCCTCTAAACAATGCACCATTATACGGTAGCTGTGAGTTAGAAAGACGTTCAGTAAGTTCTGTGGTCGTCCAGAACACATCAAATACATCGACATACATCAATATGTGTTGGACATAAGTTCGGTATACGTCAGTCATAGGTTCAAAGCACGTTACTCAAAGGTTACAAAAAGTTTTGGGTGCGCTGATATTATCTTGATGTATTCAGATTTACAAGTAACTTACTGGTAACGTATGTGAACATGTGTCAGTGATCACATAACTTACCTACAACTTACTGACACACGTCGACCTCACCGTGCTACGACGCATAAACAAAACTTAACTCATTCTGCATACGTCAGTGTATCCGCCAAATGTTTCATACGTCAGGATGAACGCTGGCTAAATCGTTCAGGTGTGACAGGACCACCACTGTTCAATGATCTGCCATCTCTCTTACCCGCCTGTGTTTACCTCCCCTGCAGTGGAAAGCAGAGATCCAGGACTTCTGCCCCAGCACTCGGATCCTGCTCATCGGCTGCAAGACCGACCTCCGCACGGATGTGTGCACACGCATGGAGCTGTCCAATCAGAAACAGGCTCCGATCTCCCATGAACAGGTTGGTTCCCTCGCTGCTCTCCCCCCATCCCCCCTGCATTTGTTTATTTTTAATTTACTCCAGCTCATGCTCCTCTTTTCCTTCGTAGGGATCATCCTTGGCCAAGCAGCTCGGAGCCGAGGCTTACCTCGAGTGCTCGGCCTTCACATCTGAGAAGAGCATCCACAGTGTTTTCCGTACTGCGGCTCAGGCCTGCATGGACAAACTGCAGCCTGCCAGTAAACCCAGCCCGGTCCGCCGCCTCTCCAAGAGACTGCTGCACCTGCCCAGCAAGACAGAGCTCCTCTCCTCCACCTTCAGCAAGGACAGGTCCAAGAGCTGCTCCATCATGTGAAGACGGCTGAGGCCATGCAAACATCAAGGACAATTGAACTATGTAGCTGGTCCAGCAGAGGTGCAGGGTGTGCAAGGGAAAGAGAGCGACATCTCTCTCCTTTGCAGCATCCTCCCCAAACTCCTGTCAACCACTTCCAACATGAACATCCTCTGTATTTGGCGTTTTCATCACGACTTGTCACCAGCACGCACTCTCTGCAGAGAGTCATCCTGTACAAGCAGAGCATTACAGGCACTTTAAGGTGCAGAGCCACGTAAAGGTTGCTGTGAATCAGCTTAAGTAAGGTCAGTGCTTTGTGTGCCGCGGAGGGAGAGGTTGTAAACGCTGCATTAAACCGATGAGACCCATTTGAAATTCTGATCGCGGTGCCCTTTCCCATCCATCTCTTTGTCCGAATGTCTGTTAAAGCTCACGGTGAGGGCTGAGATAAAATGTAAAGTCTGACAGTGACAGCGAGCGGCATCTATGGAAATGCAGCTCGGGGGAAATTTTAAAACAGCAGCTCCTTGAAGAAACCACTCCCCAGCTGACCCCTCGCAGTGTTTGGAAATTAAAGCTGACGGCGGAGAAACGGTGGAGAGGAGGGAGGGATTTGGCGAGCGAGAGCGTTCATTTGCAAAGACAGTGGGAGGACGAAGTGAGAGCGCACCTGAAGGAGCGCGACGTGACTCAGCACGACCACGAGCTGCCAGCAGTCAGGGGTGGACACGCTGCGTTACAAACAGTGTAAAGACGTCTGAGCTTGTGTTTGTGAAGCCCCCTCCCATCCCCCATCCCCACAGCGGTCTGATCTGTTCAGTGTTACAGTCGACACATCAGCTTCATGGAAAACTGGTTTGAACATCTCCCTGCAAAAAATGAAGTTGTCCTTCCTTTAAGATGAAACTAAGATTTTTTGGGTTTGTGAGTCATTTCTGATTTCTCTTCTTCGTGGACATTTAAAGGAGCTTTCCACCCATTTAGCTTTGCACACCTGTGACATTTTCAGATTTAAAAATGGGACAGTTACGGTGAATTCACACTGAACGCAGCGTCTTCCCTTCACTAATTATGTAATTATGTAACAAGAGAAAGTCACGTCACATGGGGTGTGAAGAAAAGCAGCACCAGCAGCACCAGACAGTTTTCTCTTCCTTTCATACCCATCATGCAGCTCAGCAGTCAGTGGGTTAGTCACAGACCAATTTGACATAACGACCATAACATGTTGCTGCAACTACCCAAAAACAGTTGTGTCCAGCTCAGCTTTGTTCCACTGAGCAACGTCCATTTGAATGAATGAGGAGCTGTCTCGTGTGGTGCTCAGTGGTCCATGGTGAAGCTGGTAGCGGCTGATGTAGCTTGGATGTCGTGGATCTATTAAGGATGTAGGACTCCAGGATGGTTACCTGAATGAGAACATGCTTGTCTGGTACATGAGATACAAAACGATTTGACGGTTTGCCCCAAAGTACTTTACATAGACACAGTCTGTGCAACATCCACACACCAACACCTCTGAAGATCAAGATATGATTTGTTTATTCACTCTCAAAAACCACAAGTGTAACAACAGTCTTTTTTTGTGTGGAGCTCATGTTTGTCTCCTCAGTAGACACAGTATAAAAGTTGTATTGATCTCCTCCATATCCAAATATGGTCACATCTGGTTCCAACCAACATGGCCACGTTCATATGCTAAACCAAAGGGTGATGTCACAGCTGAGGCAGTATCTCAAACTTTGCTCTTGTTTTCCAACTTTTTCACATAAACAACAGAACATGTGCACAAAGTGTGATGTAAAATAGGTGGAATTCCCCTTTAGGCAAAAAAAATTAGAGTAAATCAAATAATATCTGCATGAATAAAACTGTCCCTGAGGATGCACAGAGGAAGACAAACAAACAGGCCGGTCCTGTCTCCGGTTTTTCTTTAGATATACTTTGATATTTTCCAACTCCCCTGAAACCCGCTGGTCACATCTTCCCTGACGGACCTTCTCTCCTGCTGGATGTTCACTGGTGTTTTTGTAGCTGCTGATGTTGTTCTTGTATTCACTGGAGTCTTCTGGCATTAGCGGCTGTTGACAGCTCGGCTAATGGAGGACTTGATGATTTGTAGGTCTGCACCGAGGAGCCCGGCGATGTGCAGAACACTGAAATTTAACGAGTTGCCTAGCAACAGTGCGAGCAGGGGCAGTTCCCGTCTCTCGGAGAGGGAGAGAGGGAGGGATTGATGGCTTCTCGGAGAGGGCGCTTCACCTTTTATTTGTAGCATTAGACAGAAGCCACAGCGAGGGTGACGGTTGGACATATCAGGGGGCGGGGCCTGCTCAGCACATCGGCGTGGTTTGAAAGACCCCACGCTGGTAGCAACCACGAGTGGGTTGTGTAGGAAACAACATGACGTCCACAGTGTGTCTCTGTAGCTCTGCTGCAGTCATTACTTAACTTCTCAGCCCGGGCTGGAGTCGTCCATCCTCCAGTTTCTCTCTTGTTGGTCTTTTGCAGACAGATTTCTTCTTTTGTACAGATCCTTCCTCTGAAAACTGTTTATCTGAAATCCTGAATCCAATGTTACTGAAGCAAAACCACATGCTTGTATGAAGTTGCCTCCTATGGTTTAAATTATTGACTGAATTCTGTATTTGTTATTGCCACTCGCTACTTTCTTTAAATCTTTTATTTAAATAAATATGTCTGAAGTTCAGTCGTGTCAGTGTTTATTTCTGTGCTGAACAAATTAAAGTTAAACCTTTGATGCGTGTGTTATTAAGTCAGTTTCATTCATGTAGCCTAATATCACAAATCAGCCTGAAGGGGGTTGAACCTCCCCTCCCCCAGAAACAAACATTTAATGGGAAAACAGAAGAAACCTCAGGAAGAGCAGCTGATGAGGATCCTTCTGGTTAGCTACATACACCAGATCTGACCTTTCACACAGATTGAAAAGAGCTGTATCAAACTAGGACAAAGATTATTTGGGTAATTTAATCAAAGTCAAGGTTTTCTGCGAGGAAAGGAAGGCAGCACGTCATCTGTTGTGACCAATGAATGATAACACACATCTCCCGGTCGAGTCCAAACACAGATAACACACGATCTGACTGTGGGACTGAATGTAAAACACCAAAACACAACCTACATGAGTGTGTTGACAGGATCCACCACCAAAGTGAAGTTTCTTGTCGGTCCCTGAGGAGTGTGTGTCCTACATGATGACGGCAGCTCCACAGTGCGGTGCCAGAACAAGCCTGTGGAAGTCCTACCACTGAAGCATGAACACAGCCTGAAGGGGTCATCCCTGCCCCCAAAACACACACTCACACACACACACACACACATACATACATTATATACATGATTAATTCTGCCACTTTCTATTGTTTCATTTGGTTAGAAAATATGTATTTGTTGTTTGATTACCATGGTACTAATACAGTGCATGAAGTCACTATAGAGCAGCAGCTTGTGTAACAGTGATTTGATGGTTTCACCTGAACAGCTACAAATTACACTTCACAACAAACAGCTGATGTGTAGCATTGATTCACAAATACACAAAGAAGTGCATGTGTTGCAAACATGATATTAAAATACTAGAGAAATGTATCCAATTGTGTTTTTACTATTTGGTACTTGATTCAAAATCTTCCCAGTTCACATCATTATTACTCGTTTTTAAAAATATGATCCACGTTGTTTGTGTGGATCAACCTGATTTAATGTATTAATGCAGAAATCTTTAGTTAGGAAATATTTGTTTAACAGTGATCACAGTGTGATCATACATGATGCCACAGACTGTTGGTAGTGGTAGTGCTACTCAGTGGTAGAGCGGCCGTCTACCAACCAAAGGGTCGGTGGTTCGATTCCCGCTCCTCCCGGTCATTGTTGATGTGTCCTTGGGCACTTTACCCACCTTGTCCTGCATGAATGTTGGATGAATGGTTTGGTGGCGGTCGGAGGCGCCGTCAGTCTGCCCCAGGGCTAAGCTGCTGCTAGGTTAGCTTACCACCACCAGTATGAATGAGTGTGAATGTATAATGGTCTCTGTACGAGCGCTGTGAGTCTGGACTTCCAGAGAAAAGCGCCATATAAATCCAAACCATTATTATTATTATTATTATTATTATTATGACAAATGGTCCGACACAAATTTAATACTCCTCAAATATGCTACAGCCATGATATGCTATCTCCACGAAAATTTGCATGTAGAAAGT
>OOFC01033982.1:11130-54113 GCA_900323345.1 Pseudochromis fuscus | reverse complement strand
TTTCTGGACTATAAGCCGCTACTTTTTTCCGACGCTTTGAACTTAAACACCGGTGTGGCTCATGTATCGGCAGCACGAAGCTCATTAGCTTTTTACAAGCTAGCAAGCTCCGTGCCGCCGATACATTTAGTGTCGTCACATCAGACCCGGTCAGAGTGGACCACATGAAACTGTTTGAATAAATTCAATAGCGGCTTATAGACAGGTGCGCTCTATAGTCTGGAAAATATAGTAACCACCACCTAAAATGTATTTGTAATAAATGTGAACCTTCATGTCTTCTTTGCAGGACGGTCCCTGCAGAGGACAAGTCTTTCGCAGTGGGAGTTCAGTACATGTTGTTCAGAGTTCTCGGTAAGTCACAGTTTATTTTTCTCCTCAGCTTCTGAAACAAACCACAACGTGACATCACCAGGAATCTGAATGTTTTCACAGCGTTCATGCCAGGCCCGGTGCTGTACGGCAGCGTCATCGACACCACCTGCATCCTGTGGGGCAAAAAGTGCGGCAAAATAACTTCCTGTCATTACTACAACCTGGACCGCTTCAGACAGAGGTAATCTGAACCACTACTGCCCCCTGCTGGGGCTTATTTACAGCTTCATGCTAACGTTTGGCCTAAACTGAGACGAAAAATCAACCCACATCAAAGTAGCTAGCGAGCTAGCTAGCTAGCAACATCAACAAAAAAGTGATCAAAAAAGTAACAAGTTTGTAAAGTGAAAAAGGTTGAGTTGGTTAAAAAAGGAGAAAAGACACGTCAGTTGTTTTTTTCTGTGGTTTCAATCTCAGACCTGACAAATTCACATTATCAGAGAATAACCTTTTTTTTCTTGGGAACTTAACAATTTTTTTAATTTCAGAAATGTTCAAAATGTTGTTGTAATTTTGTCTCTTTTTCCTTATAAATGTATCATTGTTTCTCTGAAATTTGGGAGTTTCTTTCTTGGGAATTTCAGAGTTTGGGAATAAATGTTTTTGTCAAATTTTTTGTTTTTTTTGTTCTATGCCTATGTGCGATCAGTCAGTTTATCAATTTTCAGATGAATTGTGCCACCAGTTTTGTAATATCTTAATTATTGGTAAAATTTTATGAGAAATAATTCACAAATGTCTATGTGACTTATTTCTTGTAAATTTCTTTCTTTTTTACATAAATTTCCTGCTTTAATCTCAGATTTATTTTTTTGTAGTTTTACCCTCTGGGCCTTTATTATTTTGTGCTATACCACTTGTACATTGTTGCATTATTCTCATTAGTCACTTCACTAAATCCAACAGCTGTACGATATACGCCTGAATCTTTTCCCTCGGTCCATAACCTGCTGTGTCTGTGTGTTCGCAGGTTTCTCGGCCTTATGACCGTCTTCGTTTGCGGCGGTCTGCTCTGCTTCCTGTTGACAGTGGTTGTCCTGCGGAGGCGGGCCGGGCGCCAGGAGCCTCAGCCGGACAGTAAAGGAGGCTACGAGCTGGTGAACGAGCAGCAAACGCAAGAAAACACCAAAGAGAAAGAAGTGAACGGCGTCAAGACCTGAAGAGACGAAGATGGAGACGAAGGGAAACTTCGTGAAGGTTAAGATGAAAGAGCAGAAGCTGCTTCACTTCCAAAGCTGAGAGTCACCTGCTGAGACGAGGGCTTCGATAAAGGACTAGTCCACCTCATAACCAGGCAAAGACGCTATTTTATTCATGTTGTATTTGTATGTCCAATTATCTCCATACTGTGACAGAGATGTAAAGCACTGATTCTTCTCTATAGAGCAGAATAAATTCTGAATTCTGCAGCGACAACTCGAGCAGATTGTTGAACCTGCTCTGATTTTATTTTTTGTGACGGAAACTGTTGGACAGGTTGATTCTTTCATTTTGAATATGTATTTTGTACTGCATATATTATATGCATTATATTGCATATCATTTTAAATATCTGCTATAATAAGCTGCAGTTCCTCTAATGTCCTCTAGATGGTGGTCAAAGCAAAGTGTGTTGAAGTGAAGTGGAAACTTTCTGCTGCAGATACAAAGTCAGTGCACTTTGTGTAGGTAGTGAGCCAGCAGGGGGCGCAAAGAGACGCAACGACATCAAAAACACTTAAACAACTACAAAGAAACACAAAAACACAGAAAACTACAAGAAAAGATCGTGAATTACTTCAAAGACGAAGTACCTGAGCAGCAAAGGTTTGTTTCTCTTAAAAATGTGAATTTTTTTTTTCTATAAATTTGTGGGGGGGTCTCATGATTTTTTTTTTTCTCGTACATTTTTTTCTCTTAAGTTTGAGAGTTTTTTCTCATGAATTTTTTCCATGTGTTATTTCTTGTACGTTTGTGAGTTTTTCCGCATGAATTTGATCATTTTTTCTGGTAAATTAGTTTTGTTCCTGTGAATTTGTGAGTTTTTTCTTAGAGGGCGTCCATCTGAGAAAGAGACAAATACGACAACAACACACAATTTTCTGACAGAGAGACAAAAAGTGGCAAATAAAAGCAACGAATCGAGACAGAAGTCAAAACTTCCGAAACACAAACTTCAGCTAAAACAAGCAGAATCTTGTGTTGTCTTTTATTTTGTCATCCTGTAACAATCCAACAACTGTTGTTAGAAAAGTCATGAAACCCACAGACGTGAATATCAGAGGTAAACCTGACTCCTGTTTCTTCTTTACTGCAGCAATGACTTGTTTTATTCAGCTGACATGCTCAGCAAGAAAAAGCTTTTATTTTGAAAGTCTCATGATTTTTATACAATAAAGTTTATTTTTCAAAGATCTGAGGTCAGTAAATAAGTTTATTCACTGTTTTCTGACACAAACCAAAGACCTGGAAATCTGTTAATTACTTTCCATCAAATGAATTCACATCTTTGATGAAAGTAATTAACTTTCAAATGTTTTATTGTTTTTTTATAGTTTCTATTTTGTAAATGTGTTGTCATGGTGATATTTTGTGATGCTATTTCCCTCTGAGTGTTTATTTTGTTTTATTCTCATTGTATTACAATAGAAAAGCTTTTAATTGAAGCCAAAGTAACGTCTATGTCCTAATAAAGCTTAAATCTTCAGAGTTTATTTCTAATTTGTTTGATGATAATAAAAACTACAAAAATACAAATAAAATTCATACAGGTTTGATGAACCTGTGACGGGAAATTCTTTCATCAGGTATCGAAACTTAATGAGTAATTGTAGAGAGATCATTAAAAAGCTTTGTTGTTTGTCGCTGACAGATTTATCAAACTCTACGTTTATATAAAAACATTCCTGAGCTGGTGAGGGAGAGAGCTGATGATGACTGACGTTGATCTTCATCCTCAGACGAACGTGTCCGGGCAGCAGCTTTAGATTGGAGTCAACTCTACAACTGCTCCGGCTGGTTTTCTGCTGCAGGTCCAGACGTGTTGGACGTCCAGTGACAGTGACACGTCAGATATTTAGCAGAGTGTTATTCCACCCACATGGAGCAAGAAACAAGATGCAGCGCTGTCTCTTTAAGAGTTGCTTCATCAGTTCTGGTGATTAACTGAGGTCCAGTGTCCATACAAAGTCCAGACTGTTTAGAAAAGGTGGATGTAGCCCCTGGGTCTGAAAACTGAACTCAGAAAGTACAAAAAAGTGCAATACCACTGATGACCACTAGACGCTGGCTCAAAAAACTGCATATTGTTGTCATCAGATAAACTCTTCTTCTCTGTGATCTGGTGGTAGGAGTTAGGGGCGGGGTTAGTCTGATTGACAGCTCTGGTCTCCAATGATGTACAGGTGGTTTGGAGGCGGGTCTCCTGGTTCAAAGGTCAGACCCTCCTCCTCGCTCCTCCCTTCATTTACAAATATTGGAGATTCATAGGAGATTGTTACAAAAAATGAATAAATAATGACTCAAACCAACAATCCAAAAATCCAACAACCATAAAAGTTTCATCAAGTCATTTGTTTTTTTTGGTGGTGAAATTCAGTTTTAAAGTTGCATGAATACAGCTCATGTGGTGATGTGAGCACAGCAAAGCACTCCAGATTTTATTTTATGAATCTGCTTAATTATTTAATGAGTGAAATTTCTTATTTTTTCTGCCAGAGCAACAGATTGAGACGTGCTGCATTACAGTAACCTCCATCCAAACGACCTGACGCAGGAAAAAACAAAGGTCACATCTGCTTCATCCTGACTTTTATAAATAACTGGGATTTATTTTGGCGTCGTGTTGCACAAACAGGAAGCCGCTTTTCAGTTTAAAGGTCTGTTTCACCATCATGACATGAGACCGTCTGTAGCTAAAAGTGAACAGAAGGGGAAGTGAGTTTTGTTTCTCGAGCCCACGAGGACCCTGAATGCCTCGCCACCGCTCGCTGTCTGCTGCTCTTTGATTAACGACTCAGTAACTCGAACCACTGGAGGTTTTTTTTCTTTTTTTTCTTGGGCCCTGATTCCACGTTGCATTTTCATCCTGGTCTGAAGAAAACCCTTTCACCTCCAAACACCTCACAGACCACTGCTCTGCGAGTTTTATTTGTTATTCTGGAGCTAATTCATAGATCAGATCTAAAACAGACCAGATTTAAATGGTTTCTTCTTCATCAATCCTGTGGTAAAGGTGGATTTTTAATTTTTTGCTTCATTTTGTTTCTCCAAAATAATCACCAAAAGATGTAAAATGACGACACAGAGGCACAAAACAGCTACTAAAAAGCTCAAAAAGATGCCAACATGCAAAATAACAACAAATGCTGTTACCAACCCCCTGACATCTCTAAATGAAACAAAATGAGCACAAAAAAGATGGTAAATGACCACTAAAGCAAACAAAACAGAAGGTATTACTCCAACCACAGAGAGATGCAAAAGTGCCTCTAAAGGATGTAAAACAACCACAAAAATATTTAAAACAAGCACAAGAAGAAACAAAATGACACAAAAACCCTTAAAGATGTTGTAAACAAAAACTAAAGGACACAAAATGCTCAAAAAATATGTAAGATGACTCCAAAAGTATCATAATAATCACAGAGACACACAAAGATGTCAAATAGCTTCAAATGTGTGTAAGGTCAAGGTGTCGGGGTGCTGCTGTTGTAGGTTTGGGGGACCCAGTGTCACAGGCTCCAGTCTGAAGCTGTTTGACGGTTGGACTGGAAGCTCTGGTTCTGGTTCTGCAGGTTTTCACCACAGACTGTTTATCAGTTGGTTTGTGGACTCACATTTTGAAGCCAGGAGTTTGGTATCTGAACGTGGTTGGTGGTGTCGGTTGTTTGGAGCCAGATTTGGATATGAAGGGAGGAGTAAGGAGGCCTGAGGACACCAGTGAATGAACCTCCAAACCACCTGTAAATCATAGGAGACCAGAGCTGTCAATCAAAGTAACCCCGCCCCAACTCCTCCCACCAGAGAAGAAGAGTCGACACCAGAATGACCTGTGGAAAAAGATTTAATGATTGAGTATAAATGATAATTTTTGAATTGAAGTCAGTTGGAGCCAGCATCTAGTGTCCGTCCAGGGTATTGCAGTTTTTTTTGCACCTCTTCAACATTGGCCTCTTTTTCCTCAGTGGCTGTGTCCATGTGTTATTTGCAGTTTTCACTAATGCGTGTCGCCCTCTGGTGGAGACTCAGGTGTATTTACCTGTGTTCAACTGTTCACAGCAAAAGTCCAGGAGTGTTAGAGGCTTTGAAAGTTCTGGAAACAGTTTGTTCTCAGGATGTGATTCTGTGGTCTCACACACACACACACACACACACACACACACACACACACACACACACGGAGGATTTCTGGTTTGTATTCCCTCAGGATGATGGGGTTTACGATCCTGTTTCCCTTCTGTGGGGCGCCTCATCCTCCTCCTCCTCTTCTTCTTCTGTGGTGTGGGAAGTGTTTCAAGAATCTGCGACCGTAGAAAATCCACACCATATGAGTTCCCCACGGCGAGGTGTGACAGTAAGACGTGTAAAACCAGCTCCACGGTTTCACTGTTTCCTGGATTATATTAACATATTAATTCTTTAGAGTTTTATTTAAACTTCATGTTTTCATATCTGACATTTACAGAAGTTTAAAACTCTCGGCAGCGGCTGAATCTGAGCAGTTGAGGATGATTTTAACAGCGCTCTGATGCCCCCTGGCGGCTGCACAGCTCATTACACTCATCAGCGACACAATCAGTTACAGAGAAATCGTTTTATTTCTGCAGAGGCAGCAGCTTCAGGACCTTTAGTTTATTGTGACACTAAAACTCTACTTCCTGTCTCATCAGTCTTATTTTTAAAGGTTATTTTCATCTCTTATGTTCGATCTAAGCTTTCGTGGTCTCTTATTTTGGAAGGGAAACACTTTTCTTTTGCACTCCCAGAAAATTCTGTTACTGTCTGTAAATCATGTGAAGGTTTAGTCAATGTGAAGGCAGCTGGGTCGGACATAGTATGATCATTTTAATCTAGAAAGTGCCATTCCTCAATAAAATACAGTGTGAGTAAAAGTACACATGTGGAAAAAGTTAAAAAAAAAAGTAGACACAATAGAAGTAGAAGAAGTAGATTGAGTGTTGTAATTAATGTAACTCCCACCTGTCCTGATGCCCCGCCCCAAATTTTATCAGTTCATCTATTTTTCTGTTTTCTGTAGATTTTTTTTCATTGTTGTGTTTCTTAGATTTTCTTTGATCCTGATCTTTGTGAGTAAAAGTTTATTTTTTGGTGCCAAGCTTCTTTTGTTGAGTATTTGACGTCCTTTCTCTGAGCACCATGTTATTGAAGCTGCCACACCAGAAATTTAAACAAGAAAAATCTGTATCACATGTTAACATGAAACATTTCACTTTGAATTTTTACTTCCTTGTTTTGACACATGGTGAGACGTTTTGTTTGTGTTTTATTGTCGTGTTTATTTCTTTTTGATGAACACCATTGACAATATTTGATTTCACAAAACTGTTTGTTGTCAGATTAATGTGAAAATTTCAACATGAAAAGTAAAAATCAGATCAAATGTCTTCGCCACCACAACATCTGCCACCAAAAAAACCCAACACCAGAAATCCAGTAATCCCTCCTAGGACCTGCTAAGAGTGTGTGTGTGTGTCTGTTTGTGTTATATTGACAGGACTTTGGGGTTGACCACCCGCCCGACGAACAGCAGCGCCCCTGACGCCTCATCGCGGATCAGGTAGAGGAAGGGGCGGTCCACTCGGTACGTCAGGTGGCTGTGCGTCGCAGTGGTGCTCGGGTACTGGTTCCCCTCGGGCGCTGTCTCCATGACGACCTTGTGATTGACGCTGCTGAGTTTGGCGGGCTGAGTTGTGATCTTCTCCAGGTCGGGGTTGTCCAGCCAATCAGAGAGACCTGCGGAGACAGAGGTACAGCAGCCACATTGTATTGATGAATTTATTGAAGTGGTAAAAATTTACAGTATCATGGTCTGAAAAGTCTTATATTTGAGAGAGAAAAACATCTTCATTACAACGTTAAGCTGGTGCAAAAAATCAAAACAGTTCCAGCTGAAATCTTGGGGGCAGTGTCACAAAAAAAAGACATGACTAGAAAATTTTAAAAACAAAGTAATTTCCTAAGAAGTTCTGTGATTTAGCAAAAATATTTTAACATCTATTTGACTCTGAGTCGCCCTCTAGTGGAGACATTCTGCAGCTTTGACACTGTTTGAAATCAGATCATGTTATGAATAAGATAAATCAGTCGTCTTTTTAAAGCTTTGAGAGGTGCAGGTACCTGAGAAAATTACAATTAGTCAATTAATTAAAAAGATAAAAACTTCTATTTGAGTTTTTATTTATTGAAAATCGGTGTTGGAGTGATGGGACTGACCGAGGTCGCTGAGCAGCGGCAGCAAGTCGGTGGCGTAGCTGAGCCGCAGGACAGGCAGCGTCAGCGACACCTGGGCAGGTAACAGCGTCATGGACAGGTCCTGGACAAACTCAGCCGTCAGACTCTCCTCCAGCAGCGTCATGTTGGACGTCACATCGTCGGGCAGGAAGATGAACATGCTGATGTCGTCCTGCATCTGGATCTGAGCGATCTGTGGGACGAATCCCAACCTTTAGAAAATGTCTCTGAAAAACTCCCGCTGAAGAAATTTAACGCCAACACTCACTGTGCAGCTCAGGTCCGAGTCGGCACCCATCTTCACCGGGTAGTTATCCTGTTGCATCATGGGAATGCGGACCGGTGCCTCGCCGTCCAGCTGAAAGTTCTCCATCACTTGGCTCTGACTGAACCGAGTCACCCACTTCCCTGTCAATGCAGAAAACTCAACTTTTACTCAAATTTGCGTGAAAAATAACTTCAGTGTTTTCTGAGATTAAAATCATTTAAAAACGTTTTTGAGAAAAAAACCCTGAACTTCGTCCACACACCAGGGGACGCTGCAGAGACAGTTCAAGTCTCCAATCACTCTGCTGGTTAAACCAACGTATGTGCAGCCTTTGCTTCCAAAAGTGCAGACAAAAAGATTGTGTGAAGACCAGAGGATGTACCTTTAAAGTAGGCGGCGCTCACTGTGTTCACGCCACCGCCTCGGGGGAGGGGCTTGGCCAGGAGGCGCTGCACCTTCCTGCCGGTCTCTTGAGACACCCAGTCATTGATGTCTTTCACGTCTTTGGTTCCTCCTGTTAGGGCCTTCGGGCGAACTCCGTACTGCTGCTCCACGGCGGTGAAGAACTCCTGCTTCAGACGAAGTCCTGAGGACAGAGAGGTTCATCAGTCAGATGTTCACCAAGACACACCATCGACTCTGGATGGTGGACTCACGTCGTGCCAGGTAAAGGCGTGCCGCGGTGCTCAGGCCTTTCCCAGTTGTCTGGACCGAGGCCAGCATGTCTTTGAGGGTCGTGTGGAGCTGAGGGTCCTGCAGGGTGTGGTACCTCAGGGCCCGGTACAGCTGCCGCTCAGAACTCTCAGAACCTCCTGAGGAGTTTAGGATAAAGAGACATGAGTCAGATATGTCTTCATGATAATGATGGTTATTTCTACCTGTTTCTTTATGTTTTCAGCAACAGTGATTCATACCTTTGGTCACTTAAATGATTTTTACCTCCAGCAAGGGGGTTAGGTTTTCACCTCTGTTGGTTTATTTGTTTGTTTGTTTGAATTTGAAAAAGATGAGAAGATGAAATCCTAAAATTCCCTTAAATCTCTGTCTCTTATAATGAGTTAGTGTTTTGCCGAGATATTGTTGATGTTCAGTATCAGTGAAGATGGATTACACCTTGGCAGAGGTCTGTGCTCTCCGAGTGCTTCCTCGATTAAAGACCGCCTTTGATCTTGAACTTTTCTGCTTAACAGTAGGAAATCAATAGTTATATTTCAATTTACAGATGTGAAAACAAAAAGCCACAGACACTTTTCTGTTGTTGGACTACTACCAATAGAAAACTCCTAATGGAGCACTGCATGTTAGATAACGTTATTTAAACTGTGAGCTAATGTCTGCTTATATAGCAGCTTAACATCATGAACCTGCTGCAGACACTTAGAAGAATTATTAGAACCTAGAAGCTACAAAAGGTGAATTCTGGATCAAGCCCTGACTGTCATGTCTGTCGAGTTTGTGTTGTTTCCTGTTTTATTTTGTAGTCTTGTTCCTTGAGTGTGTCTGGTTAGGTTTTACTTCCTGTTAGTCTCCTCCCTCCAGTGTCTAATCACTCCTTGTCAACCAGTGTATTTTACTCTGTCTCACTGTCTCGTCGTCAGTACGTTGCACTTTCCAGTCGTGTTACCAGCCTTTCTCATAGTCACGGTCTGTCCTGTGTATGATCATTGTTTTGTTTTTTGAACCTGCCTTATGCCTCATGTTTTGGAAACCACTCGATGGTGTTTTCACGAAGCACCAAACAAAACTGAAATGTATTTCAACCACTTTGTCCGACGAGACCGTACACACCGTGGAGGTGGTTTGGATTTAGTTTGTTGTGTGTTTGTGTCTTCACCCATGGACAGCTGTGTCAGTGCCGCAGACACACTGATCGGGGCCAGGAAGATGTTGGTCGAAGCTTCGCGGCTAGCCAGGGCTCGGAACAGGTTGTAGCCGAAGTCCGAGGTGGCAGCGCCCATCTTTGTCCGTGGTGTCGTGAAGAGCTCCACGTGCTCCTCCTCTGCTCCAGCCTCATCGCCTCCTGTGTCCGACTGCGGCAAACAAAAGATCTTAATCATCTAATGGACAGCAACCAAAAATACTGTGGCTTCTGGTTAAAGGCAAATGTTCAGATGTTGTGCAACTGAACAACTTATTTTTTCAGTTGGGGTTTGGTAAAAGAAATAAACACTGAGCTGCGTCTAAAACAACAACATGTGATGTACACACTTGACATAGACTGTATATAAAAGTTGAACATAGCCACCTAGTTCAAAGAAGTGCAATACCACCGATGGCCACTAGGTGCTGGCTCCAGAAAACTCTGCCTCCAACTGACTTCAATTCAAAAATGGCCATTTTCAATCCTGCAGTCAATACATTTTTTCCACAAGTCATTTTGATGCCATTAGATAACGTTCACTCTCCTTCTCAGAAATATGGTGGGAGAAGTTAGGGGCGGGGTTAGTTTAGTTCACAGGTCTGGTCTCCAGTGATTTACAGGTGGTTTGGAGGCTCATTCATCGGTGAACTCCAGTCTCATCCACATTGCCTAGTGTTCTCGGGTTCAAGGTCAAACCCACCTCTTCACTCCTCCCTTCATATCCAAATATGGTCACTTCTGGATCCAAAAAACCAACATGGTTCTGATACCAAACTCCTGGCTTCAGAGTGTGAGTCCACAAACTAACGATGGACATCACAGTGACTACGTCCAACTTTTAGATACAGTCTATGGGAATAAATCACAGTATCACCTGTAAATAATATGACAGTCAAAACTGTTTTTTGGGAGATCGTTAATAAAAAATAGAAAACAGCAGCGGCCCTAATGACGAACCTTGTGGAACACCTTTTAATGTTTTACAGCTCATTAGTGCAATGTTCTTAAAAAGGAGACATCCATATCAAAACTTTGGTAAGATTTAAAGATTGTGCTTGTAACCATATGACCAAGACAAAGGATTAATCACTGGCAAATTTTAAAGAAGCAATTGTTGGAGAGAAGTTAGATCTGAAGCCAAATTGATTGGAAGATAATTGATTGGGGACACTTTTGGGTGCTGAACATTTCTGAGGCTGAAAGTCAATGTATAAATATAGAATACTTCAATCATGAAAAAAACCCCAAAACCTTTAAAACATCATGAGTATACCTGGGCCTGACAAAGGCTCAGGACGACTCCAAACACCAACAGGAAAGTTGTTTGCTTCATCCTGAAAATACAAACAGAAAGACATGATGATTATAAAGTTTTCATACATTTATTTTCAGCTTGTCTCATCCATGTCCTCTACCTGGAAGCACTATTTTATTATAATGCACCACCGTCTCTTTAACAGGGAGATCCTCTGCATCAAAACAAATGCTCCACAGTTCTCTTTACATGACAAACTAAACCAAATCTAACATCACACAAAGGTTAAATATCATTTTGGTGACTGTGAGGCTAAAGAGATGAAATTATGCTAAACAATTCAGACTAAAGTACTGTGAGAGGACCGATTATCTTTTTTTTTTTTCTGACTCAAGGACAATGATGATGGTCAGAGCCACAAAATTATACAAGTGGCTGAAACTTCACCACTAAACACTGACTTTATATTTGTCTTAAAAGCAGCTTTCCCTCTCATCTGGAGGATAAATCATGATCTCAGCTCAACACACAGTTTAGTTTTTATAGAGAAACAGTGGAAACACACAATGGTCCTTTTGTTCCACGCACATCTGGACCTGGTTCTCATGGCTGCGCAAAAACAAAAGTCGGTCATTTGAACCTCAGACCACACACACACACACACACACACACACACACACGTCTGATGGGAAACCCAGACGGTGTCGTCCAACAACCTCAGACGCTGCAGTTTGTTTCTTCTCTTTAAGCGAAAAAACTCCTGACACAGAAAATCAGCTCATCGTTTCTTCCCATCACCTTCATAAACTCTACAAAACAGTTCAATTAAGATGATGTAAAGGCTGTTTCAGGAAGTTTAGAAAGTGTAAACAAGCAGTTAAACAGTTATAAGACAAAATCAGGGCCACTGTTAATCCAGGAGTGTGTTAACAGTTGAGACTGTTGACTTAAAACAGTGATAAACAGTTGAAATTATTGGCTCAAAGTATAGCTAACAGCTAATGTATTCAGTAAAAGATGCTAAATAACAGGTTTAGCTAAACTTAAAGGGGACATATTATGGAAAATCCACTTTTTAAAGTCTTTTATATGTATTGTTTGGTATTTGGCTTACCCCCAGCCCGCTGACAGAGAGATTTTAAAACCACCTCATTGTTGTGTGAGCTGCTTGAGGAGAAATACCTGAGGTAAAACCAGCCAATCTGGATTCTGCTCTACTGTGACATAACAGTAGTTCAAATGGCATCTGACAGACGCTGCATCAGCCCATCCCTCCAGTGTCACAGAAATGTTCTAGGGGGCGTATAAGACTTATTTAAACTTCCCTGAAAACAACTCTAATATGTCTCCTTTAATGAATCAACACCTGAAAGCTAAATGTAAGAATCAGAAGTTGAAAATTAAAGTACAACCATTGGAATTTTAAGCTAATGCTAACCTTTAAAATTGTTAGCTAAAATAATGTTAATGGTTAAACTTGTCAGCTGACAGTATAGTTAATAGTTCAAAATGTTAGATAATGGTATTGGTAGTAGTTGAAGTTGTTGTCTTAAACTTGAGCTAACACCCAAAAGTATGGCTAACAGTTGAAATTGTAGTAAACCAGGGCGGTGCATCAAAAATAACAACTATATTGTAATATGCTGTATGCAATATGTCATTTATTTGTGTTGTGTTGTGTATGTATACTCATTTTATAAATATGTGGTATTAGCAAGCTAGCTGTAACCCAAAACCCCCAACAGCAACCACGCTGGTGCAGAACCAAAGTGAAACATTGAGCGCTCTGTGGACAGTATGGGTGTAATTTCTCTTATTGCCACAAGAGGGAGACAGAAGTTCACCTTTAACCCACAAATGTGACTGCCATGAAACCTGCTGTGTGTGCAGCCGTGACTCTGTGCAGATGAATCTGATGTGGAGTATGAAGCAGGAGCTCTTCATCTCTGAGGTGTGGCGGGGTGAGCAGGTGTGATGTGGACCTGCAGAGTCCTGCAGACGAGCAGCTGACGCATGTGTCCTGCAGAAACCTGTCTCCACTGACTGCTGGAATGTTTTCTCATTGGCTGATCTTTAACTCTCTCATATCAATTTTTTCAATGTCACTGCCCTGAAATTATTCCAGCGATTTGTTGTTCTTGGCACCACAAACTTTACCACCCCAAATAACCTCAAATTTCTTCATACATCTCCAATTATGACACGTACAGTATTTTATTCAGAAAGAGTTCAGAGTCTGGGGAGTACAGCTTGTTTGATTTGAGCGTTTCTGTGTTTAAACAGAGGACTGACCTGTTCTACTTACACAACTATTATATAAAGTGTTGAATGGAAAATCTCCGGGCGCGGTTGTTGGCGCAGAGCTGAGATGGAAAAGCTGAACAAGAGGAAAATTTAAGATTGAAGTTTGAAGACAACGCGGATCTGTGAGAGAAGAATAAATAAATATAATAACCAAACTGTCTAATTCTTACTCAGTGTTCAGACGTGAGGGTTTGCTTCAAACCCGAAAGAACAAATTGACGATTCTGGATTCTCTAGAAACATTGTTTTTGGTTCAAGTCTGCGTTTTTTTTTTTGTTTTTTGTTTTTTTTGCTCAAAGCTGCAAAGTCAAACTTGCAGCTCCGCTCCATCCTGCAGCAGCAAATGAACCATAAATCAGTTTCCACGATTCCAGAAAGCAAACGTTGAAATCCGTGCGTAAAGGCGCAAAAACGTCCGACAAAACGCGTTAAATGTGACTCACCTCTGCGCTCCGGGACGGTCCACGTTGCTCAGACTCTTCTCTCTGCACGATGAGGATGAGGATAAGGATGGGGAGGAGAGTCTTCCTCCTTTTACGTCTCCTAAATCTGCAGCGCAGCGGCGCGCACTCAACTGCTGCCAACGGAGCGTCGGGAACGCGCAGGACAGATAGGCAGCTGCTGCTGAATAATCCAGGTGAATTATACAGAAAATTATTCAAACTGAAATTATTCTGTGTGAGGAACTGAACATGTTTGAGCAGAGAAGGAAACTATGGAGTATGGACAAGCAGTAGAAATACAGAGAGGGAAGTAACACATGAAATAAATATTAACAAGTGAAGGTGAAACAGATTATGGTTGGAATAGCTCGCCAACAGTATGTTTCACAGCTAAAATCGTTGTATGGATCAATAATGATACTATGCATGAAGCAAAATGAAATAAAATTGTTAGCTAAACTGAAGAATAAGCAGATGGAAATTAAACCTGAGTAGTTTTTACTAAAATGGATTAGCAGCTAGATCAAAGTGGCTGAACAGTTGAAATAGAGTCATTAAACTATAAAGATGCAACTGGAAGTGTAAGCTACAAGTATACTTAATAGTTAGAAATTATGCTAATGATTGAATGTGTTCGCTAAATGTTTAAATAAACTGTAAAAATTGTTAGACATGGATGAACTTGTCAGCTAATCCTGCTTGTTAGCTAATCCTGCGGTTGGTTAGAGATTGTTAGCTAGGCTAGCAGTTGAGATTTGTCTCAAAGTATGACTAACAGTTGGTTATGTTTCACTCTTTCCCACAAATCAGTTTCACTCTTGTGTTTACATTTTATTTCAGCGGGGTGATTTTCCAGTTAAACAAAACGTATGCCAAAAAAAGACGTATAATGCGCAGGTTGTTGGGAAAAAATCTTTGTATGAAACAGTCAGAATTTCGTCAGTGTACATAAACTTGAAATGCATCAGACAAGTTTGATCAAATTTAATCAGTATGAGGAACCTGAGATAACAGAAGCATTAATCCTCTTTAGGTTTTAGTATTTCAGATTAAGTGTATTTGTAGTTTTTGTTGAACTACAATGCCTTTCTGAGCAACAGTGAATCAACATTCAAGGGAATGTTTGACAATTTAGGAAACAGGATATGATCTGGAACATGAAGTTAAATTTTCACTAGTATCAACTAGAGGTGCAGTTAGGCTAAGCTAAGCTAATCATTTTTCCCCGATACGTCACACTATTCCTTTAGCAGTATTTCAGATTTCAGGCAGGTACAGAGGTGTCTGGTTTTGAGCAGGATTCATCATCGCCTGTCTTGTTTTGCTTGTTGCTTCCTTCCAGTTCATTTGCTTTCTGCTGCTTCTCACAGGCGGGGGCGCCACATGACCGCACACTGCCGCCCTCTGCTGGCTCTGTGTTGTTGCACAACCTGTTGCTGTGTTTGTTATTTACAGCGTGTTCTGTGTCAGGTTGGTCGCTCATGGTGCTGTTGCCGTGGGGATCATCATTGACCATGGGGTTGTCGTCTGGGGCGGGGTTTGTGACGACACCCATGAAGAGGGGGACCAGGGATGCATCGTCTACGAGTGCGAAGAGGAAAGGTGAGTTGACAGAGAAGATGGACAAGGATCGCGTGGAGGTCACAACAGTAGTGGCAGACGCCTCCACGCCTTCCTCGCTGAGCTCCACGGTGCTGGCATGGCGGACACCCGTCACCTTGAGGGGGTGGTCGGACATCTTAGAGAGGTCAGGACCTGAAAACAAAGAGCCGAGACCTGAAGGAGACAACCAGAGAGAGACAGAAAAAGGTCAGTCATTACATAAACAGGTAATAGTTTAAATGTTTTGTAAGGTTTCCACAATTCCAGCACCGGAAAGATGTGGGAGGAGGATCTTCCAGACAACAAGCAGAACAGTTTGTTTAAACACTAAGACCATTGTTTTAGATTAAAGCTCAAACACCAGAGATGTCAACACACATTGTGCCAAATGGAAACAAATGGGGAAACGTGTTTGCTAAGATTTACAATCATCCAGGACAGCGTTGCATCCAGGGGTACCAGGGTACCACCTTGTTGGGTCAGGGCAGCTGGTTCAAGCTTCATGAAGGCACCTCAGACCCAAAGAAGTTTCTTGATCAAGAGGGAAAATGTCTTCATAAATCTTCAACCAAGTCCAGTTGCATGGACTCAGCGTTTTGAGGAACACAAGGACACAACACGGTCCAAAAAACCCACCAGAAAAGCTTCATCACATTCAGTCCCTGGATTTCAAACTTCTGTAAGCAAACCCCATCTTCTGTCTACAGGTTATTTAAACATGGCAAGCTATTGACATCCATTCTGTCCCAGCAAAGTCCTCACCCATGCTGGTCAGCGCCTCCTGGAGCTCCCGGCGGTACTGCAGCTTCACCTTGGGTAAGTTGACCTGCATCGTTTTCTCCTGAGGTAGACGTTTGTAGAGGTCGGCGATGTTCAGTTTGGGAAGCACTGACGACACGTTTCCTCTGGGCAGTATGATTAGGAAGCTTGTGTTTCCTTTGAAGGGGAAACTGGCGACCTGGAAGAGAGACAAGGAATTTATTTTATTTTGATCTTTAAAGTAAAATCTGAAGCAGGGGTGCTGATTCTTCTCCCATCTTAGCTTCATAGCTTCTGTTGTTGTACTCAGAAGGTGCTAGGTACAAAAGATGTCACTAGATTAACTTGTATTTCTTACAGATTGATATTGAATACGAATGGGCCTTTACCTGTGCTTTCAGTTCTGGGTCGTCCAGCAGGCGTAGAGGGTAATGGGCAGATTTCATCATGTCCACTGACACTGAATTCTGTCTGTCCAGGTAGAAAACTCCCTTAGACGTCGCTTTTGGGTCAAATTGTGTCTGCCATTCACCTGGCAAGCACAGTAGAAAGAAGTCATTTGGAAGTATGAGACCTTTTGTGCTAATTTGTACAAGTTGAGACAGAATATCAAAGAGGTGTCGTGATCTGCACAGTATTTAATTCTGGTTTTTCACTGACTGAGTGGTTGTGGATTCACCTTTGAAGTACACAGCATTCATGAGCATAACCACCACGTTATCTGGAATACTGTCCAGGAGGTTGGTGATGTGACCGTTGGTAGCGTTCTCCACCCACTGGTTGACCTCCTCCACAGAGACCAGAGGAACAGGCCGCGACTGATACCTGAAAACAAACAGATCGATATGGAACATAAAAGACAACTGAAAGGATTTAACAGTTATAGATTACGCCATTCCCCACATGACCAGCAGCTGTCACCAGGGAGCTTTGTTACTCAGACTATCCAGTCAGACTCAAATCCACCCAGTGAAATGTAGCAACAGCAAGAGGGGACGGTAAGGGGAAGTAGCATAGATGATGTAAATATAAAATGCTGGAGCTATCATGGCTAGCAGGCAACAACATCAGTTCACAATGTTGCTGTTTCAGACGAACATTTTACCTTTTTCATTGTTGTTAAATCCACTACAAGAACATAAACCATCTTTCCTGAATTTGAGGTCCATCCCACCCCCTCTAGAGAAAAGGACCTAAATTGAGGACCCTCCTGACTTCACAGGTCAATATTCAGTAAGGTTGAACTTTTGGTGAAGTGAATGCACCTTAGTCCATTCCTCAAAGGACTGGACTAACCCCAAGGACTGGAGGTGATTTTTGGTTTGACAGCATTAGTCTGTTTGACCAGTCCCCTGCTCTTTAATTCTAGCCTGGATACTTCCCTGCACTTTGCCTGCCACCTGGTGCTGTAAAGACAGTTTATAGTGTTATTGGTCCAATGTCTGCAAAATCTACCAAAACCAAAAAATGTGTGAAGAATACTCAAACCCTGTACAGGAAAAGTAAAAACATTTAAGTACAGTTACAAACTATTATGAAGGGAATACTCCAGGGTTCAGACTGTACTTCCAGTTTTTCTAGTTGTGTGTTGGCAACTTGTGTGATAAAATGTTAGGCTCAGTGAGGGCACGTTTCTACCGAACACTTTGTAGTGTAACTGTCCATTAAAGTAACTGATGATCTAGAAAAGTTTCATGCCCAAACCGACAGGATTTTGTGGCTGATACCTGGCCAGAGACTCCTCAATGAAGGACAACTTCACATCAAATCCTGAGATAGAGAAGGGGAGAAACAATAGAAAAAATATGATCAGACTGATGCCAATCCTCTGATTAATCACCAACAGTTTGACAGTCATCATGTCACACCTGGTCTCAGGTACATTCGTGCCGCCACCTCCAGGGATTTGTGCCTGAAATGAGGTATCAGGCCTCCCAGAATGTGGTGGTAACAAGGCAGAGTGTCGGCGTGAAGGCTCTGTAGCAGCAACTTCTCTGTCTCATTGTGAGCACCTGAGAGAACAATCAGAGTGTGTTGTTACATCAAAGGGTTTATCTTCTGTGAACATTAGACATTAAGTCAAAATTTCCAGGTTAAAGCAGGCTGCACTACGGTGATGCAGAATCTTTATCAGTTACTACACCCAATCATCTTTCCATCATGCTGAAACTATGGGCTTAATATTGAACTATTGATTCTTATTTTTAAAAAATGACTCTGATTAACCTAATGTGAGCTGAGCGAGGGCAAAAGCCAGGCTGAGAGGTGAGAGGATGACGTTCGGCTGCTGTGGAGTAACAGGAAGATTTTCCAAGAACTGTAAACCCAGTTGCTCGATGACGCTTCCTATTGCCCGATGCTCCTCGGGGCTGAACGTCCCTCCACAGCCTGGAACCTCTTCCTTAGTTTCCTCCACCACATCTAAAACATTAGGAACAGCAGGAGGTGCTGGACTGGAGACATCTGGAGGTGCTGGACTGGAGACATCTGGAGGTGTTGGACTGGGCTCCACCTGAAGACGGAAAGACTCTGGGTTCAATTTCTAAAGAGATCAGCTACGTAAAGGATAAACATCAGGGAAATCTTTCTCTTTTTAATGCTTGAAAAGGTAGAATAGGATTTTGCTTACAGTCAGTCCCAGGTGGCAGAGACAGAGCAAAAGAAGAAGAAGACACAGCTTCATTTCCAAACAACCAGCCTGAAAAACAGATCATGTAAAGATGATTACCACCACAGATTACACAGTAATGAGACATAATCTCTTTTGTCTCCTCCAGCATTACAACAGAATCATCTGTAACTGTTTTAGTCACATCCTTCAGGAGCTTTTTCATTTGTTGGGTATGAAGACGCCATTGACATGTGCAGGTGCATCAACGGTGGTAGAGCTGGACACACGAAGACAGATAAGGCTGAATGGAAGTAATTCAAAAAGTTAAAGTCAACTGGCAAAAACATTGTATTGGAGCAGTTTGATTGGACCATTGAAACCATAGACTGTATCTAAATAAATAGGCATAGACACCAGGTTTCTGAAATTAGACCACTAGATGCTGGCTCCAAAAAACTCTGGCTCCATTTGACTTCAATTTTCAATCCTGAAATAGAGTCAATACGTTTGTTCCACGAGTCATTCTGATGTCATTGGATAAAGTCAACTCTTCCTCTCTGTGATCTGTTGGGAGGAGTTAGGGGCAGAGTTAGTGTGATTGATCTATTGGTCCATCTGAAAATCATTAAGGCGATATTAAGCTGAGAGAAGGGGTGGAGTCTAAGGGACATGGTTAGTTTGATTGACAGCTCTGATCTCCAATAATATACAGGTGGTTTAGAGGCTCATTCACCGGTGAACTCCAGTCTCATCCACATTGGACAGTGTCCTCAAGTTAAAAGGTCAGATCCACCTCCTCACTCCTCCCTTCATATCCAAATATGGTCATTTTCGGCAAAAAAACAACATGGCCACATTCAAATACCAAACTCTTAGCTATATAATGTGAGTCCACAAACCAACGGGGGATATCACGTCAATTTTTGGGATACAATCTATATTGACTCACAATGAAATACCGCAGCTAGCTAGCTAATAGGTAACGTTACTAATGTTAACGTTACTGCTTACTACTACAGCTGCTACTGCTCTAATGTTTTCTGGCAGTATTTCTGGGCTGAATTTTTCTTACTTTTTGGGTAAGTGAACAATGTGATCTACAGAGATTTAAAAGATCATTTTACTTTCAGGTCTACTTGAAATGCTGACGGTCAGTTATTGAGAACCATCCTCCACAGTTCAAGGTGATCTGTAGTAAATTTAATCACAACTCTTACAATATTTGACTTAAAGTTTTTGTCAGGACTGAAGTTTTTAAACACCAAACACCTGTAAGGCTACGCTGCTACTGATATTTAATATTAGTTTCTATTGTAAAGGTAACTGTCAGTGCTTCAGTGCTCAGTGGGTTTAGAGTCACTTCATGTTTCAGATTACTGTGTTTACCTGGAGACTAAAGGTTACTGCTTCAGAACCTTTTTTTGGCTGAACTGCAATACACTGAATACACACAACACAGAATGCACTGAACTGCATGAACCATACAAGATAAGGCCTCATGTTCATATATGTAACCTGCACCTGTGGATCTATGGAGTCGCATCCATCTGACTCCAGACAATCTACAGGTTCGTTCTGAAGAACATGAAGCGAATGATTTGCGGCAAATTTGTCAAACTCAAAGAAAGTGATGGCGAAATGAAATGGTCCGAACTCACCTGGGCTGTGTCCAATGTGGAAACAGACGACGGAGCAAAAACGATGAAAAGACGAGAATGAAACAAGAATAAAGACAGATGTGACCAACCTTCCCAAGGCTGGACAGCGTAGTGCCTGGACTCAACAACTGCCGCCCCCCTGTTGGCTGGTTAATAATCAACCCTGTGTCTCTGAGGGTCACGCAATGTACAAAATAAAGAGACACACTCTCAGAAAGTTCTTCATAGAGTTTACTGACACCCTAATGACTCTACAGTCTAGTTATGGGGCTGCAAAAGATAAAAATAATCAAGTTTATTCATTATTATGGAAGCTCTTTGTATTAAAGTGGTCAAATCTTTTAGATTTGACATTAATGTCTTTCAATCTATCATCAAATCACATTGAAAATACAACATATTTCTTCATATCAAAGCTAACAACTACATTTGGCCATGAGGTTAAACTAAGCACCAATCAAATAAACCTTGAACAAACTTCAACCTAAATTAAACTTAAATAAAGCCAAGCTTCATTAAATTTGCAACAAAGCTAAGCCCAACTCGACAATAAAGCTAAGCTAAAATATACAACGCTAAACCGAACTTAACATAACAAAGTTGAACTAAAGTAAACTTGACAGGTTAAGCTAAACTAGACAGCAAACCTCATCTGTATGTGACAACAATGCAAAACTAAAACTGGTTAAGTTAAAGTAAACATGACAATGAAGCTAACCAAATATAAACAAAGCTGGAGTAAATTTGAAAACAAAGCTAAACCAAACAAAGCTCAGCTAAACTTAACATTAAACTAAACTAAACCTGAAACTAAACTTGACAACAAAGCTACGTGTTAACAAATAAATAAAATAAAACTAAGCAAAAGAAAACAACAATTCTAAGCAAATTTTCCACAGCTAAGCTAAAGTTACCTTCACACTGAAACTAAAGTAAACAATGTTCAACTGCCCTTGACCATAAAGAAAAGATAAACTTGCAACAAAGGTGGAGCTAACTAAAGCCCAACTATACAATGAAGGTCCACGAAACTTGTCAACAAAGTGATACTAGCGATATTAGCTAACTCAACTAAAGAAATGCTAAGCTAACAGCCAAGCTAACTAAGCTAAAATACAAATTAATTTTCCACTTTCTCTGCATTGAAAATGAGTCTGAGTGTTTCAGATTCAAACTGATTATTGCACTTGAGTGTCCTCCAGTCTGGAGCCACCATGGCGCCTTGAACATACATTCAGCAGGATGAGTGGGCGAGTATTTGTCCTGCTCTGACCGCCGGGTTCCAGCAGAACGCCCCCGCAAAGCAGCTCTGTAACAAACAGTGATCTCCCTCCGCCTTCGTTCACCTCGATCCACCACGCAACGCAGAACCACGCCGTCAGTCACGTTGCACTAAAGTCTAACACAGGGCAGAAGTTTTATATGGCGTCAGTCAAAATCTAAAAATTTCTTTATTTACCAGGCGAGTGTGTTTAGTCCAGACTTCTGGATTCAACACTTCACTGTTTGACTTCTGGTTGGAAAGTTTCAACAAGCGAGCTGACAAAGTTGCACTTCAGATCTGTTCAGTTCACAGTGTTTGAATCAAAGAAGAAAAAACACCTCCCACGCAGCTGCAGCCGTAACTTCCAGTAATGGCAACAAGTGAACCCACAAACACACATTTACACAAATACCCTCCCGACCCTGTAAAGCTGTGTTGGCAGCAGTTCACTCGTCTCCTGCGAGAGTCGACGTATGTTCAAAATCACACAACAAAGTAAATGTTCATGAGGAACGAGAAATATGTTTACGGTTGGAGTTCTCTGTCCGATCCTCGTATTTACTTAATATATATACGTACACGTTTTCTGAAGGTTAACAGAGAAAATGAAGCTGCGCCACCAGAAACCTCATGGCAGCAATGTGGCTAATAGTACAAGAGATATATGATAAATACATTTTAAAGATGGTGGTTCTTTTAAAATATCTTTTTATTCCTTTGAGATCACATCTCATCATATTGTCATGATGTCGGCTAATATTTTTGCTTTTTGCATCATTCCATCCACCTGTTAATCAATCTGCTGCTGCAGCACAGTTCAGATTACCAGCAGAAATCAGGGAGTAGTAGCAGCTGTAGTGGTAATTAGTAGTTTGTTGGAACAGTATCATTAGTACATAGTATTAACATTATCTAGCAATGTTAGCTAGCAAGCTGTAGCATTTAGTTGTGATTCAGTCATAGTATGTATATTAAAAATAAACCTGACATCACCAGTTGGTTTGTGGACCCAATTTGAAGCCAGGAGTTTAGTATCTGAACGTGGCCATGTTGGATCCAGAAGTGACCATATTTGGATATGAAGGGAGGAGTGAGGAGGTGGGTCTGACTCTTGAACCCGAGGACACTGTCCAACGTTGATGAGACTGGATTTCAGCGGGAAATGAGCCTCCAAGCCACCTGTCAATCATTGGGGACCAGACCTGTCAATCAAACAACTCCTCCCCCAACAGCCCCCTAAATCTTCCTCTTTTCGAAGTCTAAAGCTGCATTCTCACCAAACACGAAGCCAATTTCTCATGCAGCACAATGACATAACTGCGATAGGCTGGCAACCTGTCCAGGGTGACACCGCCTCCTGCCCAATGACAGCTGGGATAGGCTCCAGCAGACCCCTGCAACCCAAGTGTGGAGAAGCAGGTGTAGAAGATGACTGACTGACCGACAATTACATAATAAGTGAATCAAAAAATGGAAATAGACACAAATACACAGGAATTCATGTCAAGTTGAGGAAGTTTTAACTTGAAATAAAAAGTCATGTGGTGTCACAAAACCCATTCAGTGTTGAGATCCATTTATCTAGTAAAGTTAAAGCACTTCTGCATACATGGTGCATATTCGCCTCGCTCGGCTCGGCCTGGTTGTGTTTCCATTACAGAGGATAGTCTGTGCAGTGGCTGGTCAGACGAAGGAGGAGAAAGCTGATGATGTAATCTTCATAATTCTACTGTTGTGGTGTCACAGAAAACACTGTGAAGATTGTTTCAGGTTCAGTTCTTTTAAACAATTGCAATAGCACAGATGTACCACCAGGGGTCAGTTTAACTCTACGAACAGTTTCCCAGCAGAGTTTTTAAATGAGTGAGTCTGAAATCAGATGAAACAGAAACTTTTTAAACCTTCTCATCAGTCAGGAAAGTTTTCAAACTGTTTTCTGAACATCAGAGCGATGAAAATCAAACTAAAAACTGAAGAAGTGTTAATCAACCTTCATTTGGACTGCCTGCAAATTGGATTGTGTCCACCAGGTGGCAGCAGAGGATAAACTGAAGTCTATTGATTTTGAACTGAAAAATCAGTAGGTATTAAGAAGTTAAAACTAATGTCAGGACATTGTTTTGTCCAGTGGTTCTCAAACCTGGATCAGATTCCTTGCATGGCTCTCTGGGAAAATTGTTTTAAATCCAAATGTTAATTCAAAAAGTAACTGTATTGGATTGTTTTACTCATAATTGCATCAATATTGGACTAACATCATCTGGGGTTAATTTAACCCAGTCAAATAGGTTGTTGTGACTAAACATTTTGTGGCTTTTACCTGATGGTTTCCTCTATTATGTTTTTTAAATCTGGTATATGTATATTGTTATTTTTACACTCGTCTTACTGGGTTAAATAAAACCAACACATAGTAATATTTATCCAGTTTCTTGATTAAAACAACACAACTGTTTTGTTTTGTTTTTTTTATGATGTAAAACAATTTTTGATCAATAAAACAGCATCTTTACTCAGATCGTGTTGTCTTTAGTAAGTAGCTTGCTAGCTATAGTGTTTTGTTGTGTTTTATTGGTCCAATCAGGTGCACTAAACATTTTGTCTTGTCATATCTTGAAATGCCATTTCAGGTGGACTTTACCATATTTTATCCAAATAATTACTTTTTAAAGAAGAGGTCTTATTTTATTATTTTATTTTCTAAAGCTGTTTGTTTGGAGGTTTATTATTGTGGATGTGTTGAAAAATAAAAGTAACAGCATTTGGTGAAGATTATGTAACAGCTACTTTAGCCTGAAAAAGCCCGAGACACTAAAAGTTTTACATTTAACTTTGTGAGAAACAGTGGAAACAATTTGTGATCACAAAGCAGCTCATTAAAAAAAACTCATATTCATAGTTTAAAACTCTACTAGTTCAGTAACTGCTCTTATTCCAGGTTTGAATCTTTGTCTTGTTACAAACTGTGAGTATTAAAGATACAATGTCAAGACTGAGCTGATCTGTTGAATCTGAGCGGGAAGATAAACGGTGGGTTCAGCCTGACGCAAACCGATCTGATTTCCACTTCTGTGTTTGCTCTGGTGAGAGTTTAGATAAAGTCTGCAGGGACACAGTGTGTGTGTGTGTGTGTGTGTGTGTGTGTGTGTGTGTGTGTCTGTGTGTGTCTGTGTGTGAGGTAACATCAAGTTAATATTTAGTGTCGACCGTGAAGTGCATCACAAATGTGTTGGAGAGACGACAGAGACGGAGTCTGAGTCTGAGCAGTAAACAGAGACTGAAGTCTTTTCTTTTTCATTAAGATCTGTCTTCATCTTCATCATCTTCATCATCCCCGTCATCCATGTCGGTTCTTCCTCTGTGGGTGAAAATGCTTCGGCAGGTCTGGAGGTTGAAGGGCATCGTCGTCCTCGTCTGCAGCCCGTTCATCCTGCTGCCGCTCGCCATCGGCACCACTGTGAGTTTACCAGCCAGTTCACTGACCAGTTTATCAACCAGTTCATTTTACCAAATTACTGACCAGTTTACTGTGAAATTACTAGTTCAATTTGCTATTAAAACAGTTTACTGGCCTATGTGTGGAACCAGTTCAACCTAAAGTTTAACTGATCAGTTTACTGACCAGTTTACTTTGAAATTACCAGTTCAACTCACCATTTTAATGACCAGTTTAGTGTAATACCATATTACCAGTGGAACATACCATATTAATGACCAGTTTATCATCCAGTTCACTGTAAATCTACCATGACAACTTATGTCTCTTTTACTGAGGAATTGTGATGTTAATTAACCATTTAAAAAAAACGGTTTACTGATCAGTTTAAATGACCATCTCTCTGAGTCCTGGTGTGTGTCAATGACCAGTTTATTTTACCATCTTACCGACTAGTTTCATGTAATATTATCAATGCAATTTATCATATTAATGGCTACTTTACTGGTGAATTATGAGTTCAACTTTTTATTTAAATAACTATTTAAAATGACCACTAACCACTGTCTGATGTGTGTAAATGACCAGTTTAACTTTTTCTTTTACCTTTTTACTCACTAGTTTACTGTAAAGTTACCAGTTCAACTTTTTTTATGTTTAAATGAAAGTTATAATTTATTAAATGCTCGGTTTGCTGAACAATAACAAGCTACCAGTTTATAAGTGACCAGTTAAAATAACCTTTATCAAGCTTGAAGTGTTTTTGAACCAGTATAAACAACTAATTCACACCAACCAGTTTAATGTCCCAGTTTCATGAACTCGACCCAGTGTGAGTAAAAAAAAAACAAAACAGTTAAAGTTACCAGTTAAAGTCAGTTAGTCAGTTAAAGTTCTGAACTTACAGAGCACTGACCAGGTTAAAAAAAAAACAGTTTACTATCAATTTACCAGCTGAACCTCCCAGTTAGGTTGCCACATTACTGACCAGTTACTGAGAACTACCTTTCAAGCTGCCAGTTTCCTAAGTACTCACCAATATGAACAACCAGTTTACTGAATTAGGCCCTATTTAAATAACTAGTTAACAGAAACAGTTCATCTTACATTTGACTCTAACCTGGTTAAAGTACCATTTGGGTCAATAATATCAAGATGCACTGACCAGTTTATATAAACTAAACTGTTATTGAGATCTAACCACTGCACTGAAAACCAGCACACCCAGTACTAACCATTCAAAATAACCAGTTTGCTAATTGCTGATCATTTCATCCAACCTTATGCTGGTTAGTAAAACTTTACACTAACCAAATTAGTTTACTGAACAATACCAGATAACCAGAACAAGACACATTTACCTGTTTATAGTAAATGACCAGTCAAAGTGACTCTTACCGAGTATGAAGTTGTTCAAAATTACCAGTTAACTGAATGAACATCAGGCTAAATAACTGGTGTAACTTGTCAACAAGTTGTTGTCAGTTTTTAGAAAGTTTAAAACCTGCTGAGCATTGACCAGTTAAAGCTACAGGTTTTGAAAATCTACCAGTTCAAGCTGCAAATTTACTGGATATCAATTAGTCAGAAGAACCAGTTTGCTGATTGGTGACCATTTCAACAAACCACTTTACTGGATCGTTGTCAGCAGACGTTGGTATTCTAGTAAACGATACCCACCATAACTTACCCATTTTCACACTAACTAGTTCATGTTACAGTTTTACTGAGAATTTAATCATCTAAATAACTAGTTAACTGCTTTCTGGTCAGTTCAATTTGTCAGTATACAAACCAGTTTAGATAAGCAGTTTATTAAACACTGTACAAGATTACTGAGATGTTGTTAGGATAAATGATTGACTTCTGTTTCAGTTGTTAAAACAGTAACCAGCTAACAACAAGTTAACTAAATGCTGACCATTAAAAAAAATAGCTCTTTAATTTTAATGAATTTAGTGACAATTACAAGTTAATGATCAAATGTAGCATCTGTCTGAAGTTTGCTCAGGTCACCTTTGGTTCTGGTCACATTAACCAGCTTAAAACCCAAAGATTCTCAGTTTACAATGACTTAAAACAGACAAAACGTTCAATTTGTATTCAGCTGCTAAGTGTAACAATTAAATAAAATACAACACTTTTCACTTTTAAGGATGATATCACTGGTCTTTTTGGCAGCACTGTTGGTTTGATTGCATTAAACTGCTCAGGTGTTCCCTGTGGACATTACCAGGAAATTGTGACATTTTGAAATGAAATGGCCTTTGGGAAAAAACATTGTGAAATAAATTCTGACTTTGGCCTCCAGGAAAAACCAGATTGAAGAATTTTGCAATAAACTTTTAAAATGCACAGAATTAAATAATATTTGACAACAAGTCGCTCAGTTTGAACCGACAGCTCCACAGTTTAAACATCATTTTCTATTTATTCATATAATTTAATCTTGACCCCCCTGTGAGCGTCTGTACAAACGTCCACACTGGTGTGTTTCATCGATCAATAACTTCCAGGTTCAGTTTAGTGGGTTTGAACAGCAGCGTTCATTCACAAGTTCCTGTCACTGATTCACACCGAGAGTCCAAACTGTTGAGAAGGTTGTGAGTTACTGAAGCGCTACAACACAAAGAAAGAAATGAAATAACGTTTATGTCACCGAGCTAAAAAAACAGACGAGCTCCTAACACAGTCACGATGGTACTGTTATAATCCTGTTTATACACACTGAACAATGCTGGGTTGTTTTAACTCCATCCTGAGTTACTCGGGCTGTTTTTCTGCAACAATTTGTTGTTTTTACATAAAACTTTGTTGTTTTTACTCAGCAGTTTGTGGTTTGTAGCGAGAATCTTGTTGTTTTACCACAATTTTATTGTTTTTACTAACATATTTTTATTGTTGAAAATACCGACATTTTAACCAACATGATTTTGTTGAGAAGAAGAGAAAAAATATTGACTGAGTATTTCAGGATTTAAAGTTTTTTGAGTTTTTTGGAGGCAGCATCTAGTGGCTGTTGGTGGTATTTCACTTTTTTTACACTTCTGCATTGGCCTCACTGTTGAGACCTGTTTGCTTCGTCCATTTCTGTAAACAGTTTGTGATTACAAGTCACAATGTTACATCCTCCAAGGGAAGCTTGGAAGTATATAACAATGATTCTCAACAAGTAAATTGTTTGTGTTAAACCAATGATCTAGGAATTTTAGGTCAACTGAATTAAAGATGTTTTATTTCTAACAATATCTCAGCTCCTCACACAAATGAATCAGTTACAAAATATAGAATCAATAAGTAAAACATGAGGCAAGAATCTACAGACAATTCAATGCTCGTGTTAAATCCAGTTTGAAGTTCTTGACGTGATGCAGGACTTTATCAAACAGTGAATCTTTTTCATTCTTGTGTATTGATTTCAGACACTGCATCAGATCAGCCTTAATCCTTCCACAGAGGAAACATTAAAGATCCTGCAATCAAAAAGTCAATTTTATTTTTCAGGTTTCACAGGAGATTCTTTCTTAACTCCTCCAGAATATCGCTCTAACTGTAGCTAATCAAATAATTTAACTTTATTTTTTAGCACATTTACCATTTGCAAGACTCACTATTGTTCAAATAGACAATAGCATAACCTTTGAAAACTCCAGGGATAGATCCTCTGTTTCATATTAGTAGCTTTCCCCAGAAATCCACCACCTCAGCAGGAGTTTAACTCTGCACAACTTTCTCTGTCTTTACGTGAATGAAGGTTAAGAAAAACAGAGACGGTGTGTTTGGACAGAGTCGGACCACAAGCAGCCTTTGGGGCCTCTACAGGTCAAAACAAAATATCTCTTTAACGGCTCATTTCACCTCGTCGTCGAGCTTTCTCAGAATTACATGTTTCCACCTGCAGCACTGTTTGCAGCCATGTGCAACACATACGAACCAACCTTGTGGTCCGAGACGTCATGTCGACAGAAAAGTCTGCACCAGTCCAGTCCAGAGCACTTTTACATTAAACAATCCAGTCAATACTAGTTAAAATTAAACACAATATGTTATAATATTATATTTATAAATCTCTTTAAATGCAAACTCTTAAATTAAATTAGAAGAAAAATGGAATTAGTTGTATTAGTTGAATTGAAAGTAAAATATTATCAGCTGGATCTGCAACTTCTCGCAGCTTTACTTGAACTTTATAATGACTTTCGGGGTTTTTTTTTGGCTATCTGATGACAATTTATAGCATTAGCATAGCAATTACAGCAGAGGAAAAGCCGTAAAATATACACAACCTGCTCAGCATCAGTCACACTGGTGAACATGGTGGAGATTTTAGCCACGGAAACAGCAGGTTTTTCTCTTGGGAGGTAGTGGAGACCAAAACCAAAGCTAAAAGAGAAGATTCATGATGTTAGCAGTTAACAGTAGAGTGTTGCCCCCAGGAAGTGGAGGAGACCAAAAAAGAGTTTAAAGATCCTGGCTTAGCTTAATCATGTTAGCAGCTAAACAGTAGTCTATTACCCCTAGGAGGTGATTGTTTTTGTGGACCAAAAACAAAGCAAAAACAGAGTAAATATTGAGTTTAGTTCAAAAAGTAAAATATTTCGCTTAAGGAGATGGTGGGGACAAAAACAGAGTTTAAAGATCCTGAGTATTGAGCTTAGATTAATCTTTAATCAGGTCAGCAACTAAAAAGTAAAAGGTTTCCCTCAGAAGGTGAAGGAGACCAAATACAAAGCTAAAACTTAGTAAATATTGAGGTTAGCTTAATCAAGTTAGCAGTTAAATAAGCAGATTTTTGTCTTTCAGGAGATTGTAGAGACCAAAGGCTGAGTTTAAAGATCTTCACCACTGAGCTTAAATTATTCTAGTTAGCAGCTGAAACGTCAGCTATTTCACTCAGCAGGTGGTGGAGACCAAAACCTGAGCTAAAAGAGAGTAAATACCAGACACAGATTGATGAGTCGGACACAGTCATGATTCCAGGTGATCGATCACGTTTCTCTGGATCTGCTGGACATGGAAAACCCAATCACGTGTTGAGATGAACACGCTCAGAGCTCACCGCATGAGTCTGGATCAACATGTCTTATGTTTCCTCCACAAACACCTTTTGTTTTAACAGTTTTAAGTATTAGATAACAACAGTGGTGAAAGAATTTATGAGCCATGATTAACTGAAGTGGAAAGTGTGTTTACGTAAGAGCAATTATGAGGCACACAAGTCTTTCTGCTTTATAATAAACTTCAACTGTAATACATTTTAGCAGAAAAATCTATTTTTTAAACACCACATTTTGTTACAACTTATGAAATATAAATAGGTCACTTCTACTTTTGTTTGAGCTTTCAGTTGCATTTTTTGCATGAAATTTTGACTTAATTCTAATTTGTTGGTGTCAACATGAAGTGTGTTTTTGTGTGTGTGTGTGTGTGTGTGTGTGTGTGTAGGAGGCGGCCTGCGCTTATGTCATCGCCCTCATGGCAGTGTACTGGTGCACTGAGGTGTTGCCACTGGCGGTGACAGCACTGCTGCCGACCATCCTGTTCCCCGCCCTCGGCATCATGGAGTCCAAAGACGTAAGACTGAAACTTCAACAACTACTGCAGTACTACACAATCCTAGGGTTTGTTCCAGAAATTGGGTTTAGTGGAAACTCCACATTAAATAACCCCACAGACTGTTTATAGGATGGACAAAGCTAACATGTTAACAACGTCACCTTTTGAAGCCAGTTGTCTGGTATTTGATTATAAAGGGAGGAGTGAAGAGGTGGGTGTGACCCTTGAACCTGAGGAACTCCTCCCTTCATATTCACATATTGTAACTTCTGGCTCCAAAAAACACCTTGGCCACACCCAAACTCCTGTCTTCAAAATGTGAGTCCATGAACCAGCAGGTGACATCACAGTGACTACATCCATCTCTGATGTACAGTTTGTAAGAATAAATACCAGTATCATCTGCATATAACCGAATATGATAGAATCAGAACAGATTTGTGGGGGATTATTAATCAAATAGAAAACATCAGCAGCCCTCGTGATGCACCTTGTGGAACAACTTTGGATGTTTCAAAGACTGATAGTACAAGGTTTGTAAAAAGGAGAAAACTATGGCAACAGCTTTAGGAAGATTTGTGAAAGTATCCTCTCTGCTAATACGATAATGTAGCGGCACTAATACGAACCTGTAGATTGTTTCTGAGGAACAGACTGACAAACGAATGTAACTTCTTGTCCAGGTGTGCATGCAGTACCTGAAGGACACCAACATGCTGTTTGTCGGAGGGCTGATGGTTGCTGTTGCTGTAGAACACTGGAACCTCCATAAACGCATCGCACTTCGAGTCCTGCTGTTGGTCGGTGTCCGGCCCGCCCTGTAAGAATCACCTGACCTGAGCCTCACCTGAACACATCATGGGAACGATACCTTACCTGTACATGATCAAATAAATCAACCAATCGATCCATCAGAACGTCTGATTCTCATCCCCCAGGTTGATGCTGGGCTTCATGGGCGTGACGGCCTTCCTGTCCATGTGGATCAGCAACACGGCCACCACCGCCATGATGGTCCCCATTGTCCAGGCCGTCCTGGACCAGCTCAATGCAGACCCTGAAATCTCCCCCAAGACCAAAACCAGGACCGTCGTATTTCAGCAGGAAAGCAAGGAAAACAATGTCAGCGTCCTAGAGAAAGGTACGACGTTGCGGACTTCCTGGTTCTATGTTTTCTGGTTCGTAAAAACCTGAACCATGGTTTGGTTTATTTCCAGATGTGAACAAGGAAATCCAGACTCAAGGTGACTCTGAGAAAACCAGTGACCTGCCGGACGACGTGTCGCCTGAGCAGAAAGTTGAGTCAGACAAACACAAAATGATCGAACCGACAACAGACAACTGTCCATCGGACAGAACCAGCAGCTCAGGTGAGAGAAACAAAAATATCTCAAAGATTGTCTGTTTTGACACATTTATGACAAGAAAACATTCAAATATTTAATATTTTACAAAAAACAAAATTAAAAACTAAAAATAGTCCTTTGAAAAAAAAAATCTTCAGTAAAAATTATTTCCTTGAGAATAAAAGTAAAACTTTGGTCAGAATCTTTTTTTGTAAAAACTTGTATTAGTAATAAGTGATTGTTGACGTGTTGATCCAGTGGCGGTGGTGGTGGAGAACAGCTGCTGTCAGATGGAGTTGGAGGAGCTGAGCGATGAAGACAATGAGAGGAGGAAGATCAATAAAGGCCTCCTGCTGTGCGTCTGTTACGCCGCGAGCATCGGAGGCATCGCCACGCTGACGGGAACTGGACCGAACCTGGTCTTGATCGGACAGATGAGCCAGTGAGGACTCACTCACTCACTCACCTGAACTCAACACTCATTCACATTTAAAATTTTATCCGATTTAACACTTTAATCTCACAGAAAACAGAAGTTTTTCTCAGTAATTTACAATTTCAATGTTGGAGGTTTTCTTTGTAAATTTGCACATTTTTTCTTCTCAAATGTTTAAAAATGATATTTGTGAATTTTCACAAATCTCAGAAGATATTCAAGAGTTTCTTTTGTGAATTTTATATTTCTACTTTAATCTTGAAGAGTACTTTTCTTGTACAGTTTGCAGCTTTAACATTTTTTGTGAACATTTTTGGAGAATATTCAGAGTTCTCATAAAATTATTAAAGAATTAAATATACATATACATTTATACGCACTTATACTACTTTGGACTTTTTCTCATAAATGTATCACTTTCTTTAGAGAACATTTGAGTTTTTCTTTGAGACTCAAAGATCTTCGTGGAATTTTTACGCCAGTGAAACTGAAACAGGAGAATTTCAAATTTCAAATCGTTTTCTTAAATTGTCTTTGATTGATCTGTTGTTGAAGTCATTGCCTGATTATCTGATTTGTTTCCTTGTTTACTTGACCAAATAAGAGTCTATGTCGCCCTGATTGTCGTTTTCTGGCTGAGGTCTTACTCTGAAGTTAAACTTCCTGTCTCCTTGTCTCGCAGACTCTTCCCTCAGAATGGCGACGTCATTAACTTTGCGTCCTGGTTTGCGTTCGCCTTCCCGACCATGGTGCTGATGCTGACGCTTGCCTGGTTCTGGCTGCAGTTCCTCTACATCGGCGTCAAGTGAGTTGCTTTGCCGAAGCACCGTGAACTGTTGTTGTTGTTTGGAGTTTCCAAGGTAACAGCTGATGCTCTGCAGCCTCAGGAAGACATGGGGATGCCGGGCGGCGCAGTCGGAGAAGGAGCGGGCAGCGTACGAAGTGATCCGCGGTGAGCACTGTCGTCTGGGTCCCATGAGTTACGGCGAGGTCAGCGTCCTGGCGCTCTTCATCCTCATGGTGGCGCTGTGGTTCACACGAGACCCAAAATTCATGGACGGCTGGGCCACTCACATCTTCAACTCCAAGTCTGAGTGAGTACCTGTGTCAGCAGTGTTGAGCCACTGTGAGTTGTTGTGTGTCTCTCTGTGGTCATTTCATGTCTCTGGAGTTGATTCCTGTCTTTTTGTAGCTGTGTCGTTCTTTGTGGTTGTTATGCATCTTTGTTTGTTTTATATCTCTGGTCATTTCCCATATATTTTCATCTTAAACCCTTTCAGTGCTGAATATTGTTTTAAATAATTACATACAGCACTGAATTTCTGTCAGAATTTACTTCAATTACTTACCATATTTCCGGACTATTCAGCTCTCCTGTCTATAAGCCGCTATTGAATTTATTCGAACAGTTTCATGTGGTCCGCTCTGACTGGGTCTGATGTGACGACGCGTTACGAGGCGGCACGGAGCTTGCTAGCTTGTAAAAAACCAACAAGCTTTGTGCTGCCGATACATGAGCCACACCGGTGTTTAACTTCAAAGCATCAGAAAAAATTAGCAGCTTATAGTCCAGAAAATACGGTATATCAATATTCAAAAGGCCATATTTTCAGTAATAATAAAAATAACTCCATGAAATATTCAGTATTTATTTAGCACAAGCAAATACTCAAAATGGAAGTTACATTTGTTGATAAAACTAGAGAAAACTATCATGAGCATCATGAACAACCATGCCAATATAACTATATAACTATGCACAGTTAATTATTTTATTTAAAGATAAAATATTGAATCCTTCACAATCAAAGCATGACTCAAACCCATGACCATTAGAGACTTATGCTCTACCAACTGAGCTCGTCGGGCTGACACTAAGTTACACCATTTTCCCAAAAATGGCAAATAGTCACAAGCAAGAATGTCGCTGCTAAATCTCAAGGAAGCCACTTGCATTTGAATAAATTTGCACAAATAAATAAACATAAGCACATCTCTGTAGAGGTCTGTTCTGTCTGGGTCTATGACCCCATAGTGGTCCAGACCAGCAAAAGGGTTAACAGTGGTTTGAACATCGTTTGAGATTGGTCCATACACAATTCTACACCACTGGAGGCTAGTTTTGTGTTGATTACGGTCGACAGCTGCACTCTACCAGGAAGTGGACTGCAGTCGACAGCCACGGTGAAAAGGTTAAATTCTTCCTTTCATTTGACAGGCTCAAATTCTGCTTTAAAACATTTAATTCATTCATTCACTGTCATTTCTCATCAAAACCCTTCAGTAAAAACACCAAAGAAATGCTGTTCTGCACTAAACCTGATGCCCATGTACTGCAGGTTGCCACCGATCATCCTGAACCTTCACTACAATGTTAATACAAAGAGTCTTTTTTAAAATCATTTAATCACTTTCACTTTTTGACAGCAGCACATCACTACAGAGAAACAGTGTGAGGATGGTGTTGATGGTTAAGGAGATGTTTTCAGTTGGATGCAGTTGTTTCATTGGTTCATCATCACTGACAGACACAGAACGTTTGCTGCTTCTCATGAACAGCAGTGAAAAAACAAAACCGTTTTTTTTTAGAGATAAAACAAAAACCAGAATGATCGTTCAACCTGCGACTGTCTCCTGGAGTTTGTTTTTAACAGAAACTCTGCCTGGAATGAGTTTTGTACATAGTGTGTGTGTGTGTGTGTGTGTGTGTGTGTGTGTGTGCATTAATGTAGAGTGGAAAAAAAAGCACCGAGTTCAGAGGAATGAATGAACCCGAACTTTTTGCCTCGGGGTAAAACTCGCCGAACAAACAGGAATCAGAGGCGAAGAACAAACAGAGGAAACGTGTCCTGGGTACAAACATTCGACTTTAGTGTCACGTCAGCAGCTCAGGGTTCGCCCTGTGGTACAGACGACATGAGCTCAGATCACCTGCTGAGGCGGCCATGTTTTCTGTGGATATTAATTTTACAATAATGACATTTGTCCTTTTTACAGTCAAACTAAAACATCATCTTCAGAGGATATAATATAAAAACACATATGTAGGTGGGACAAAGCATTTAGGGCAATTTGATTGGCCCATTGAAGCACAACCAAACACCATTGCTCGCTAGCTAATGTAGGTACTATGATACTTGATAACATTAGTTCTACGTACTCACTAATGATCCTTTTCCAGCAAACTACTGATTACTGCAGCTGCTGCTACTGTCAGTGTTTCCTGGTGGGAATCTGAGCTGTGCTGCTAACAGCAGGTTGATTGACAGGTGGATGGAAGGATGCTATTGGTTAAAGCTGCTCTGGAAAAATGATGAAAGTCATGTGATCAGATAATCTACATTTTAGTTCAGTTTGTTGTTTAGTTAAGCTAATAGCGCTAAGTTTTAATATTAGCTTTAGCACAACTACTGCTCATGTTTAAATGCTTCTAAATGCTGTTCTGCACTGAACCTGCCGCCCAGCTGCTGCAGCATCATGTTACTGTGCCAGTAAGACAAACAGACACATTTCTGTATCATGTCTGAGAGAGACAACACTGCCACCATCAGGTCAGACTGTGTAATCATAGAATCAGACATACTCCTATTGCAGCAGTTGCCTCCGATTTGTCACATTTTTCTTCAGTGTCACAGTGATTCAAGGAGAGTTTTCAGGAAACAGGTGCTGCTGGTGGATAATTCTGCTGCTTTTAATCTGAAAATCAGACCAAATAATGGCACAAAATTGGCTGCAACCTCGGAGGAAAGCTAAATAACCGACTTCTAAAATCTTTTCTCGTGAATTTAAAATGTGTTAGAGTTGAAACATCTCATTGATTCTCCATCAATTATCAATCAGCTCATCAGCAGAATGTTTTTCAAAGTTACCCCTGACCTGACCTGCCCTCCTGGCCCCGCCCCCTCACCTCTCACCTGCTTTCCTTTTATTCCTCGGTTCATTCATAAACTGCGAGTGGGAACTCGAGGACGTCATCCATCGACCTGTTTGTCCTGTCGCATGTCTTTTTGTTTTCTTTCTATTGAATCAGAGATGGGAAATAAAAAGAAAACAACATCACTTTGTTTCTCAGAAGAAGAAATTCAGCTTGATATGAATTGACATTTATAAACCTTCTGTAATTACATGGTCATTGTAATTGTGCTACGATTTTTATGATTCAGTTCATCATCAGTCCAGAACATTATTTTTTTAGGTCGGTAAAATATTTCAATCTATTTTTTGTGACTCATAAATATACTTTTTTAAATTGGTGTCTGAGCATTTTCTTACATTTTTTTAAGATTACGTGAAGTCTAAGTGGTGAATTTACCTGAAGAAATTAGAATTATTATTATTAGTACATTATTATTATTATAACTATTATTATGATATGAAGTGAACAAATATGAAATAAAATAATTATAATGTGTAATCTATATAATATATAATAATATATATGAAGATGAAATAAAATAATAATAATCTTTAATACATATTAATAATATTTAAATGTAATACAACTGGTAAAAGTAGAGAAATGTTTTGCCGCATATATATTTGTGCTGATTCTTTTAAAAAGTAAATCATTCTGGTTTTATTGTATAATTATAATGTTGTTTTAAAGCTGTGTAATCAGTCTGTTTATTCCTTTGCACTTGATAAGATTAAAGTGTCTGAGGATAGATTTGCATTGCAGCAAAAATAATTATTTTAAAGGATTTCACAACAAAACATTTTATTTCCTTTTTAAACAAAAACCAAGCTTCCTCTTCCACATGTGGAGGTGATAATAAATCACCTTCTTTCATTTTATTTATATTTTGCATTAATGCAGTGTTTTTGTGTTTATAATTCACAAAGTGTTTTGTTGATGCCATTCGATCGACTCGTGTTGTGGTGTGTTCTCCGGGAGGTGTGAGTTAATTGAAACTCAAATCTAAAATCATTGTAACGAATGACATCAGCTGATCACGATGCAGAATAACAGAACACAGGGTGAAAGGTCACAGATTTCTGGCGTCCTGACCTGGTTTTGACGGCGGTGTGGGGGTTGGGGGGGGTCAGGGTCTCCTTGGACTTTCAGTGTGTGCAAACTTATGGTTTCAACATGTTTCCTGGTTACACAGGTTGATAATGAAAATCCTGCAATCGCACTCAGACTGATGCCGCTCGATAAACTTTGCTGTGATGGTTGAAGGAGGACAGGGCTGGACTTAGATAAAGCAATTCAGCAGCTATAAAATTAAATGTTTCTCTCAGGAGACGGAGGAGACCAAACACAGAGCTAATAGACAGGAAGTATTAGCTTTACATTCATCAGGTTAGCAGCTACAAAGACGGATATTTAAAGAAAACAAAAGAATGAATATTGTGTTTAGATTATTCAGGTTAGTAGCAACAAAGTCAAATACTCTCCACTTCAGAGGTGGTGGAGCCCAAAAATAGAGCAAAAACAAGGTGAATGTTGGATTAAATTAATTAGATTAGAAGCTACAAAGTTGGTGGTGGTAGAGACCAAACAAGGAGCTAAAAGACTGTTAAATGTTGGACTTCCATTCATGACTCGCTATTATACCACAAACAAATTATCTGTTTGTTTATTCTGTGTAAAGTCCTTTTTAATTAACTCTTATACAGTAAACAATAAAATTAAGTGCAACAAAACTTCATACCTGGGAAGCTGGAAAATATGTGACATTCTTGTTATGAACCTAACTAAATAGACTGAACAACTGTCAGAGTAGTTGGGGATTCATTTTCCAAATTAACTTGATATCTCTTCCTGAACTGAGCTGAATTTGTGAATGAATGAAAGTCACCAAAAGGTTAAAAAAACCTCTGATAACGTGCACATGCTGGTGGAAATGTCCCTGTAGTGTTTGGTCATCAGGTTTATTCAAATACAAAAGCTCTGTGGTGAAATCCTCATTCATGAACTGAGTGGCTGGGGTTGCACCGTTTGACCGGAGGATGTCAGCAGATATGATTTCATTTTTCTAGAAGAACTTTATAATATGAGGTAAGTAAAGTGTTAAAAGATAGTGAATATCAAGCTTAGATTCTTGAGGTTCGCAGCTAAACAGGTAAATATTTCACCAACAAATTGGTTGAGACCAAATCCAGAGCTAAAAGAGAGTGAATATTAGACTTGGATTAATCGAGTTACCAGATGACGTCAGATGTATTTGTTCAGAGGTAGTGGAGAACAAAACTAAAGTAAAAGAGTAAATTCTGAGCTTCGATGTGTCAGATTGCGTGTTTGTGTATTTGTGTGAAACTATTTTGTTTTTTTTGTTTGATGCTGATTGGTTAAAAGTTTCCCTGTCTCTCTGCAGGTTCGTCACTGATGCAACCGTCTCGCTGTTCGTTGCTGTTTTGTTGTTTGTTCTTCCATCCGAGCCACCGAGATACCTCTGTTTCTGGAGGAGCTCGGACACAGGTAACACACAACACACAACACACAACACACAACACACAACGTGGTCCTGTGTGAAATAGTTTTTATCATTATTATAATTGCTTTGTTTGTTTTTTTTAAATCAAATCAGACTCACAGGTCTCCCGAGGCCCCGCCCCTCCTCTGCTCACCTGGCAGGTGACTCAGAGGAAGATGCCCTGGAACATTGTCCTGCTGCTCGGAGGAGGTTTTGCTCTGGCCAAAGGCAGCGAGGTGACGACTTCAGCACAGAAACAAAGAAACAGAAACAGATGTTTGGGCATTTTTGCTAAATTTGGAAGGAATTGAGAAAAATCGGTCATTTTTTGGAAACTTTTTTGGAAGAAAGAAAAGAAAAAAAACCTTTATTTTGTCATTATGCATGCAATATAAACACAGTACACACACAAGGAAATTACATTTACAACCTTCATATGGAGAGTGGAAAGTCAGAATGTTTTTGTTGAGATTGAACTTGGATAAAATAAGAACATTACTATGAATTGAGTTAAATTTTAATCATAGTGAAAATGATGATGAGAAGTTTTTTTGTAAAAGTTTGTGCTTACTCTGTTTTCTTTGTACAAACATGAGTTTGTGTTTGGTTTTCAGGAGTCGGGTTTGTCCCGCTGGCTTGGCACTCAGATGACACCGCTACACTCCATCCCTCCCTGGGCCATCGCCATTGTCCTCTGCCTCCTTGTCGCCACGTTCACCGAGTGTGCAAGCAACGTTGCCACAGCAACACTCTTCCTGCCCATCCTCGCCTCCATGGTACCAAAAACACACATGCACAGTAAAAATACAGTGTTTATATACTGTATATACACAGCAACAGTCAGAGCTGGGGAGGAGGGATGGAGTCAGTTTAAACTTTCTGCAGAAGCTTCACATTAAAAGTCGACCCAGAACAGGAGGGATTTGCCTTTTGAGGCACTAAAAGACTTTTATTATGAAAAATCTGTGCAGGAAGTTTTAAAACGAAGCAGATTTCTTCTTGTGTAATTTTTTGCGTTTCGCCTCAGGAGATAAGAACACTGTGTTATTGTTGAAGTTACCTCCTGTGTGTGTCCTGAATCAGTCCCAGTCTATGAACGTGAACCCGCTGTACGTGATGATCCCCTGCACCCTCAGTGCCTCCTTCGCCTTTATGCTGCCAGTGGCCACGCCCCCCAACGCCATCGTCTTCTCCTCCGGTTTCCTCAAAGTGTCGGACATGGTGAGTCCTGCCGTTGTTGGCATAGGAAGCTGACTCAGACCCTCCCATCATGTCTAGTGCCTGACCGTCTCTCCCTGTGCGCCCCTGCAGGCTAAAACTGGCGTGGTGATGAACATCATCGGGATCGGCTGCATCAGTTTGGCCATCAACAGCTGGGGTCGCATCTTGTTTTCTCTGGACTCCTTCCCTTCATGGGCAAACACCACAGCACCGGTGTAGGATCAACAACCCCCATACTCAGTTTTATTTATACGCAACTTAACTACAAAACATTTCCAGGCTTCATTACTCAGCTCGGGAAAATTTCCCAGCAGGGAGTTTGTATTTCTTGTGTTTTCTTACCTGTTCTGAGCCACCAGGAGCATGGTCCTGATATGTTTAAGCTTCTCACTACTGATGTAGAAAAATGAAGTAGCTGTTGTTTTTTGTCAGGTCCCAGCAGGGGCTTACTGCTGCTCTTTTAACGTACCAAAAGAAATATTGTACGCAATGTACGCATGTCAGTGCCCACTTCCTTTCATGGTTCATTTGTGTGGAAGCTGTGGAATTTCTCCACCAGGGGGCACCTCAGAGTCAAAGGTTTCTGGCTAACATGGCGACAGTGGAGGAGGCTGTCATAATGGATCTGAAGTCACACTGTAAAGCTGTTTAACAAAGAAAATTCACAGTTTATCCTCAAAGGTTCTGCTTTTTTTTTTTTTTTTTTTTTTTTTTTTAGCCTGTCTTGTTCGGCAGCTTAGGCAGGCGGTATGGAGTCTGTCGTTCCCTCTTGAATTTTTTGACACTGCCCCTGTGATTTTCAGTGGTACTACTTTAGTATTTAGAAAATGTACACAAAAATTAACCAGGTTAATTGTAGCGTAAATCTCCACAGTAGCATGGAGACATGTAATTATCTATTAAGTAAACAATGGTATTGAAATTATTTCAACAATGCACAATTCTAAAATAACACCATTAAATAATTCCTCAGGCATGTATTTAAACAGAGTTTGTTACCATCACAAAATCTCAGCACTTGTTGGTTTTCATATTAAAGGCCTTACATACATAAATTGGAGGAAATGTACCCTTGCAATAAATGCATCCTTTTTTTGTAATTTTACTTTGAAAGCTCTTAATTCAATATTGACATTAATCAAACAGAGCAGCAATTTTGAGAAACAACTGGCAAATGTTTGCCCAAAATATGATTTTTTTGCAACAAGTAAAATATAAAACAAAAACTTCAATTATTGGAAGTGGAATGCTAAAATATAGTTAAATATATAATTATTTGCCACTGTGGATTAGAAGTAAATGTTTTTTGTTGTTTTTTTTAATATAAGCGGAGCACAAACTTTTTTTATTGATAAACAAATTTTATTATAAAATCCATCTGTTTGCAGATGATTCTGTTTTATATTTTGTTTATTATTCTCCTCGGCCTCTGCTGAAAACTGAAAAGCAGTACTATTTTTTCAGTTACTATTTTCTGTATAATATACTTTACATTTTGTTGCATTTTTGTTGACAGTTGTTATTTTGGAAAGGTGACTCTGGATCAGTGAACAGCATATTGTGCAGTTTGAGTAACGTCACCAATTGGTGAAATGTTCAGTCCTGTGGAAGAAACAACTCTTATCCCTGTGAATTGGAATTATTTTAGGTAATTATTAAGTATACTGTATGTTTTGTATTATTTTCTATTTAAATATATAAGAAGAGTTTTTGTGTTAACATAGTTTTTATGTAAGTATGTGAATTTGTTCTGTACATACATGACAGAGTTTTGTAATGTTTTGTTGCTAACAGTTCTATTTGGTGTTAATAAAGGTTGACTGAAATAAACATAAAGGAACAACACATATGATTGTCTTGTTAACATAAAAGTGTATTAATTTATTTTTAATATATATCAGAACATTGTACTTAAATATATAAATTCTAATAAACTTTTAACATAAGTGAAATTTTTTAATGTATTTTTTGCAATCAGTTAAGTCGGCTGATGAATTATTCAAACTATTAGCAGTCTAATCTACATCAAAGCATCATATCTAAAAATCTTCATTTTAAAAGTCATTTGTATATATAAGTTTTATCAGCAAATAAAGTGCAATTAAGTAACAACCTTGATGCAAATCAGTTGAAGGGCGACACAGTAATGTATTTTTAATTGTGTATATCTATATAAAATGTAATGTAATTTGATTTTCAAATTCTCGTGAGGTTTGTTGAAAAGGAATTTACATTTTGTATCAAATCTGTTTAAAAACATATCTAGAGCTGGTTCTTTCATATAATTTGTGGTCTTTGGTGCCTTCTGGTGGTCTATATCCCCATGAGATTACACTGTGCTCTCAGCAAAGTGTGTATTATGTTGGGAATAAATTCCCATGAATCATACAAGCCATATTGTAAAGAAAATTATGGGGAAATATGTCTTGAAAAGGAACCCTGAACATGTCCCAAATACAAATGGAATGTGTTATGTGTGTGAGGCAAAGGAACCAAAATGCAGACAATATAGAATGTGCTCAAAATAACATTTAATTATAACAAAATAGCTGAGGGCGGTGCATATTTGCAGGGGAAAAACACAATGATCCAAAAGTAACAAAACAATTGCAAAAACAAAGTACAAACCAAGAGCAGCAAAAGTACAAACAATTCTTTTCTATTTTATCACATAGTTTCCATTCGGCAACAGATGATAATGTCACACCTGTTTTAAGTTT